>JADBJO010001667.1:150000-160000 GCA_016801955.1 Conus betulinus
ATTTATCCTACTTTTCGCAGATGACATCGTTTTGGTTTCAGAAACGATACTTGGCTCACAGCGTCATCTAAATAATCTGAGCAGGGCTGCCCCCTCATTAGAATGAAAGTGAACACGAGTAAAAGCATCACTGTGGTGTTTTGGAAGGGGGGTTATTTTGGCGGCGAGGGAAAGGCGGATGTGTCTCATTCTGTGCTCTCCTTCTGTGTCTTTCCACAGTGCTCTCCCTTTGTGCTGTCCTTCTGTGTCTCTCCAGTGTGTTCTGCCTATGTATTCACCATACATGTCTCGCCACTGTGTTCTCCTGTGTTCTTCTGTATCTCTTCATTCTGGTTTTCTTCTGTTTTGTCTTTCTGGGTCTTCCCACTGTGTTCAGAACATGATTTAAAAGATTTCCCAGACGTTATTCGTGGAAATCTTTTAAAATCATGTTCTGAACAATTGTCATATATTTTCTGGAGGCTGCTCTCATGGTCTTTGAATTGTGGAGTCGTGCCCTCTGTCTGGAAAAAAATCAACAATTTTTTTCTGTACCAAAACAAGAAACCTAGCATTTTGAATGACTATAGAACTGTTGCTTTGACATCTCTTGTAATGAAATCATTAAATTTTGAACGCCGCCTTGTCCTTCAGATTCTTTTTCCTCAAGTCAAACAGCTTTGTGATCCATACCAATTTGCATACAAACAGAACAGATGATGCAATAATCACCCTTTTAAACCATGCATACACTTCTTGAGAGGAAAGATTCTTTTGCTTGCATCCTGTTTATTGCTTTCTCATCAGCTTTTCATACTGTTCAACCATACATTATGGCAAAGAAACTCCAAACTTTACAAGTTAACCCAAAATTGATTTTATGGATTGTGAACGTTTTAGTCAACAGGTTACAGTGCGTACGCTTTGAGGGAAAATATTTATCAGCCAGAACCACATTTACAGGTGCACCTCAAGGCACCGTTCTCTCCTCTGTACTGTTTACTCTAAATACAAATGATTGTACTGGTTCTTCTGTCACTCCTGTCATAAAGTACTCAGGTGATTCTGCTTTAGAAGACCTGTCAAATTCAGATACCATTTATTTCCAAGAGGTGGAACATTTTTGTACATGGTGCAAAGAGGACTGTCTAGATTTGAATGTTAACAAGACAAAGGAGATGGTTACTGATTGTTAAGAAACCCAGCTCTTGTCCCTCACTTGTTTATCGAAAACACCAAAGTGGAACGTGTATGAATATAGGTATCTGGGTACTATTTTAGATGATAAGCTGAATTTTAATGCAAATACTCAATTTATCTACAAAAAAAAAAAACAATCTAGAATATACTGTCTTCAGAAACTTTGGTCTCGCCGTCGTCAAAGGGACATCTTGAATATGTGTTATCGTTGTTTTGTAGAATCAGTGTTGTCTTTTGGCTTTTTATGCTGGTTTGGAAATCTTAGCGTGAAAACAAAAACGTTTTAAACAGAGTGGTGAATGCATGTGGAAAGTTACTGGCAAAAACCAAAAACAGCAAGATAAATTGTATTGATGTCGAGTCACACGAAAAGCTGTGAACATTGCTGCCGACAGTTCTCATGTTCTTTCAAAAATACTACAATGTTCTACCCTCTGGCAAATATTCCAAGTTCCAAAATTCAGGACAAATAGAACCCAAAACATTTCGTTCCGAATTCCACAACATTCCTGAATCAAAACTGAACTTTCAGAAAGTGTGTTCGTATATATTATGACTTCTTTGATATATATATATAAATATATATGAAAGAAATCATAAGACTTATATATATATATATATATATATATATATATATATATATATATATATATATATATATATATATATGTATGTGTGTGTGTGTGTGTGTGTGTGTGTGTGTGTGTGTGTGTGTGTGTTCTTCTCTGTGTATGAGTGGGTGGGTGTGGATGGGTGAGTGTGATTTGTGATTTGTCAAATATAAATCCATAGACATGTTTCTATGGCCACTCTTAATTTCTCTTTGGAGATAATGAAGTGCTCTTGACTTGACTTGACTTGACTTGAACTCGTGTCAGAACCGTGTAATGTTACTTAGAGCGACTTGACTTCCGCTCACCGACGACGTGGTCGGACGTGTCTGACGAGTGTTCCGCAACACGACAGGTTTTCAAGTCTTTTTTGTGACCTCCACGTTCTGCAGTCTGTGAATTAAGCTGTTTCTTAGTTGGACGATGTGATGGAACTACTGTGCGGGAAACGGCGGATTAACTTTCTGTGAAAACAGTGACATGTTGTGTTAGCCTTCTGTGTGGCAAGATAGAGTAATGCGGATCTTAGTGGTGAGGTGAGCGTGGCGCTGCAGTTTCTTTTTCCTCCCATTTTTTTCCCATTCTGTTCCTCAAAGCTATGGACAACTAAGATTACAAGGACGCAAACTTTATTAAATCTGAAAGTGTGCAATGGCAGGAGAATATAAGGAAAATTACTTCAACCATTTCTAATTTTTTTTTCTGGAAGAGGAGGTGAAAAGCGGAAACCATCTTCATCGTCGAGTGGCGAGTGCCACCAGCCCGACCCAAGAGAACAAAATCATGAGTAAAAAACAGAAACAAGATTTACATAGCAGTGCGGATGATTGACAATGCAAGAGACTATGTGAAATTACAGCGGCTTTGACGAAACTCCACGAAGGAAGATGTTCATCAGGTGAGAGAGGAGATCGAGAAACTAAGAACCTCGATGACCACCAGGATAGAAGTACTAGAAGGCACTGTTATGGACCTACAAAATGAAAGGGACAAACTTTCCTCTGAGATTACCAAAACTCGCGCGGAGATGCAGAACTAAAAGCACAACTGGCCGAGACACCCAAAGAAACTAGCTCTCTAAGAAGTGAACACAATGACAATGAACAACAGGGCCGTTCGTGGAACGTACGTGTCTACGGCATCAGAGAGGCGCAGGAGGAGACAGCGGAGGACTTCGTCAAGAAATGAGTTGACGCGTCTACTCAAAAACTAGGCGTCCCTGTGTCGGCAGCTGATGTCGAGTGGCCCACCGGTCGGGGAGGATGACCACGGGAGGCGCGGGGCCGCGCCCCATCATTCTTTCTTTTTTTTTTGTTCTTTTTTTCACGAAGGAATCGAGGGGAGGTATTAACCGCCAGGAGGAAATGGAAACAGACCGGAGTGACTGTAGCAGAGGACTTGACCCAGGCCAATTACAAACTGTTGAAGAAAGCTAGAGCGTATTCTGCAATGATGACCACTTGGTCATCAGATGGGAAAATACTGGCAAAGTTGAAAAATGGAAGACCCTGAAAATAGATTTAAAGATGGGTATTGACTCCTACTTCAGGAGAGGAATGACATGAGTGAATTTGAATTATCATATAGAGTTTTTTTTTTTTGTTTTTTTTTTTTTGGATATAACAAGAAATGTGTGTGTGTGTGTGTGTGTGTGTGTGTGTGTGTGTGTGTGTGTGTGTGTGTGTCCCCCCCTCTCTCTCTCTCTCTGTCTCTCTCTCTACTTTCTCTTTTCTTCTCTGTCTCCCCCCTCAACCTCCGGCCGTCTCTCTCTCTTTTCTCCTTTTTCTTTCTCTTGCCATGCAGATCCACAGGTAAAAGTTCATAAAAGCTCAAAATACCTTCTAAATAAGGTGCTGTTGTGAAGGATTCTGTTTCTGTTTTTATTATCATGGTGTCACTTACGAGGTGATTGTGATTGTTCACTACTGGAGGTGCGGTGAATGTACATGCTCTGTTTTTCCTTTTTGTTTTCTGTTGTAGTGTTGGTATATTTTTTGTCACCATCAAAGAGACGTTAAGTAATAGAAGTGATTATGTATGCCTAGTACATGTAACTAATGAAAAATGCAATGCAGGTAGAGATTACGCACGCGCCCGAGCCCGCGCGCGCACACACAGAGGCACACATTTCTCTACAGAAGGAGGGGGCCCGGGGAGAGAGAGAGGGAAGCTAATGTGAAATTCACGGTCTCCTCCTCTGCTTCATTCTCTCCTACCCTTCCCGTCTCAGCACTCCTGCTACTGCCCCCGGCTTCCTCCTTCTCCCCCTTGCTCTTAACAGTCTGGACGGTTCTTCTGTTGTGTCCAGCTTACTGAAATACGCATCGGCAGAAGATATTGATCCCCTCCCCTCCTTACAATCCACCTCTTTATTTTTTTTTTCTTTATATTTCAGCTGTAATAAATTATCGTTGATCAGATAATCACTGAATCTGATGGAGGATGCCTACAGACAAAAAGTTAATGGGAGAGGTGGATTTGGGGAAATGGGTAAGAGGCGATGATGATGACAGTGTTGCTGGATGCTTGGTGGAGAAACTGATGACGGATGTTAGATAGATCAATGGAGTGGATGAATGTTTCGATGGGTCGTGTGAATCAGCGATGTTGATTTATGGTATTCATTGATGAAGTAGACCGGTGAGATAACGTTGACCGAAGCTGAGAGAGGATGTGGATGAATTATGTTGATTTCTTGAAGGATTGATGATGTTGATATGTGATACGATTTGATCATACTGATTGGTGACTTAGATAGGTAATCTGTTAAGCTGAGGTTGATCGGTGGAATTGATGGCAATACTGGTGGATGATGAAGGGCCATTTTGGTGTGCAACAGTGAAGACTCCACGAAAGAAAAAAAAAATTGTTAGAAGATAATGTAAACACATTCTCTCTCTCTCTCTCTCTCTCTCTCTCTCTCTCTCTCTCTCTCTCTCTCTCTCTCTCGCTCTCGATCGCTTGCTTGTTCCGCTTTCTCCTTCTCCATGGTAAACCCTGATAAAGATATTGCAATCAGAGTTTTGCTTTTGTTCCCCCTCTTTCTTATATTTGTCAGTAGGAATCTAATGCTGTTGTACAATAATCCCTGATGGTGATGGATGATGTTGATGGATAAACGTTGACAGGAGAAGTGGAAGAATGTTACTGATGGACAGAATTAGAAATAATATCGATCATGTTGGGTGTTGGTTGTGTTGCAATATATGATACAAGATGATGCAGATTATCGCTGTTCATAAATGATATCCATGGATGATGTTGTTAAACGATGTCTGCGGTTAGATGATGTTTATAGAGAATGACTGGGGAGGTCAGCTCCATGTACGTGAGCAGTAAATGCTGACATTGATGGAAGGTAATCATGCATGACTTGGATGAGATATGCAAAAGGGGTGATGCTGATGGGGTGAGGTTGATGTGTATTGTTGATGGATGGAGTTGGTACATGAAACAGACTGATGACTTGGGGAACAATGAGATAAATGACATAAGACGTATGCATGGTGTGGAAGAATGTTCCGATAAAGTCATATTAATTAGTTATATTGATACATGATGTTAACTAATGAGTTTGATAAATAGAACTGCTAGATGAGGTCGAGTGAAGTCCATGGGGATGTTGATGGCATCTGATTATGTTGAAAGATGATATGGATGTATGAGTTGACAGATAAGGTTAGCTAGAGCTGTTGAATCGTTACTTGATAGATGTTATTGATCATCTGATGAACCCTATCTTTTGTACATACTAGTAATGCTCTATAACAGAATTTGTCGCAAATCAATATAGGTGGACAGGAGCGAGTTCATGTGCGCGCGCGCGCTCCCCCCCCCCCCCCCCCCCCCCCCCCCCCCCCCACACACACACACACACACACTCTTTTTTTTATGTAAATTTCCTTCTCTCTTCAGTCTTCTAGATCAGCACGGAAGGTAATGAGTAGAAATTTATCCTACGTTCTGATCCTCTCACTTTCAGCGTAACAAGTTGTTCATTAGAAGCCATTACAACTTTTTCTTGTAGTGCATTCATGGACGATTTTTCTCCTTTCTGTGTGAGAAATCATTACTGCCCATGAGTGTGGTGATTACACTATTTGATTATATATATTTTTTTAATTAAGTTTATGTCTACAATGTTTAAAGGCGAGGCCGATGGGCGATACTGCTGTGCAAGGAAATTGATGATATGGACGGGGGACAGGAACTGCCTGTGCTGATCGAAGCTGATGTTTGAGTTTGCTTGTTTGTTTGTTTTTTTTTTTGTTGTTACTAATAATCTGTGATTCTTTAAAACTTTTGCTTTGTATTGTTTTGATTTTGAAGGGAAGTAAGAAGTTTTGACCGGCCATGTGCACAAGTTATGCAGAGTGGCGTTAAGAGGTTGGATGGTGAGTGTTGTTTAGATGTGATTGGTTCTTGGGAAGGAGATGAAGCCATTGATGTTATTGTTGTTTGAATAACCCTTGAAAGGCTTTGGCAACATTATGCTTTTTATACATGACCTATTTACCCGCCTTACTTTCTGGTCTGTTTATCTTATCTAAGATACACATGGTGCATAACCCCCCCCCCCCCCCCCCCCCCCCCCTCTGTCCCCCCATCCCCCGTCCCCTCCCCATCACGCTCTGCGCGTGACAGAACATGAGTCGCCCCGAATGTTCCTGTCCTTGAAGACAGTCAGTTGAACTGCATTCGCAAGTACATTGACTTGAGACACACGTACGCACGCCTGATCGTGATTCCACGCCCCATCCGCACCCGCTGTCCCTTTCTCCTTTTTTTTGTAATGAGTGAGCGTGGGTGTACGCGCGCGCGCGCGCGCGTGTGTGTGTGTGTATGTGTGTGTGTGTGTGCGCGCGTGTGTGCGTACGTGCTTGTATGTGTGTGAGTGCATGTATATGGTAGTCACTTAGTTATTATGCTTACAGAATGGAAAGCATACATTTTTACCTTTTTCGAAAGTCAGGCTTGTTTTAGTTTGACGCTGCTTTATGCAAATGTTCCATTGCCTTTACTGGTATATTGCGTCCTTTTTCTCGTTTTTTGCTGCTGCTGCTGTTGTTGTTGTTGTTGTTGTTGTTGTTCTTCTTCTTCTTCTCTTCTTCTTCTCGTTCCTCTCTGCGCTTGCCGCTTGCCTGCGTTGGTCAAGCAAATTTTGACTCATTTTTGGCTTTAAATAGTAGGTGTTGGTAGTCTGGTAGATTTGATTTTTTTCAGTATGCATTTGTGTATGTTTGTGTATAATGCATATGGTTTCTTTTTTTTTTTTTTTTTTCATTATTGTTGTTGTGTCAAAGGTTGTATGCAGCACGGCTGAAAACAAATGGCACACTTTTATAGCTGAGGAGAAAGAACATAGAAAAGTAAGGATATTTAAAGAGGAATGGACTCTATAGCGATATCATCTTTGAACTGCCAAGGTCTCGGGGGATACCCCAAAAGAAAGGATGTGTTTCATTTTTAAGACAAAAACAATGCTCTATTTATTTTCTGCAGGACACTCATTTCACTAGTAAATTAGAACGCCAGATAAGAAGTGAATAGGATTATGAATGTGTATTTTCCTCCAACAACTCTCGATAAAGAGGTGTTGCAATACTCTTTATTAACAACTTGGAATTCAAAATAAAGAAAACTATGAAAGATGCCCATGGTAGTTACATGATAGTAATTATTAATACAATGGGAAAAGACTTAGCAAATATCTATGGGCCAAATAAATGACGAACCGTCTTTCTTTGAAAATATCGTATCAAAATAGAGGATTTGAATGTCCCCAACATAATAATGGCGGGGGACTGAATTATAAACATGTTAATAATCCTCGTGCACAGTTAGAAGTTACCCAAATCATGTCCAGATTAGAGCTAGTTGATATATGGAGAGAAATGAACCAAAACACGAGACGATATACTTGGAGAAGACCAAAACCATTGAAAAAAAAGCAGGCTAGATTTCTTCTGTTTACTGTCCGACTAGCTAATCACTTACATAGACGATGCTGATGTTTTGTTAGGGTATAGAGCAGATCACTCTTTGATATACAAAAATATTGTGTTTAAAAAGGAAGAGAGGCATAAAGGGTTCTGGAAATTTAATTCCTCTCTTTTAAGAGACAAGCAATATGTAAATCTGGTTAATGAAACGATTGAAAGAATTACAGGACAATATGCATTACTGCCTTACAATAAAAACTCTGTCAGTAAAATCCCGAATGATCAAATTCAGTTTACAATTTACGACTAATTATTTCTAGAAACTCTAATTATAGAAATAAGAGCAGAAACAATAACATTCAGTGTTCGCAAAAATAGGCAAAGAAATGAAAAAGAAAAACAAATTGAAAAAGCAATACAAGACTTGGAAAACGAAAATGGATTACTGGAAACAGACTTGGAGATCTCGAAAAAACAAAAAGAAAGAGCTGAGTGAGCTAAGGAAAACAAAAATTGAAGGAATAATAACTCGATCCAGAGCTAAATGGGCATCCTACGGGGAAAAAAATAAGCAAATATTTCTGTGCACAGAAGAAAAGGAATTCCATAAGCAAAAGAATACTTAAACTTGTCACAGACCAAGGAACAACTCTGACAGAAACGGACGATATGTTACCAGAGACGAAGAACTATTATGAAAACTTATACGCGGAAAACGAAGTAAGTAATATTGAGATTGGAAAATTGTAGAAAACCTGCCAAAACTAAATCAGTTAGAATCCAAACAATTGGAGGGATTGATTACTGTAGAAGAAGCTACCAAAGTACTAAAAAAAATATGGAAAATGATAACAGTCCTGGAACAGACGGTATGACAGTAAATTTCTTTAAATTCTTCTGGAGACAATTAGGAGATTTTTGTTGTCCGTTCGCTAAATGAGGGATACAGTAATGGAGGAATGTCTGTAACACAAAAAAAAGAATAATAATTGGTCTTCCGAAAGGAGAGAAACCGCGAGGATACTTAAGAACTGGAGGCCTATCTCACTTTTAAATGTAACCTACAAAATTGCTTCAGCCTCTATTGCAAACAGAATAAATATTATTGTACCAAAACTCATAAACGAGGATCAGACGGAATTCGTTCCAGATAGATATATAGGAGATAGTTTACGAACAATATATGATTTAATTCATTATTCAGAAGTGAATCGCTTATGAGGGTTATTAATTTCTGTCGATTTCGAGAAAGCTTTCGATTCAGCTAACTGGTCATATATGAATAAAATTCTGCGTGCATTCGGATTCGGAAAAGGAATGCAACGATGGATGTCATCTTTTTACGATAAGATAAAGTCTTACATAATAGTGAACGGGAAAGTGTTTTCAGGTTTTTCCATTGGAGGAGATTGCCGTCAAGGAGATCATATATCTCTATATCTATTTGTTTTGTATGTTGAAGTACTAGTGACCAAAATAATGCAAGATCATGATATCAAAGGCATAAAGATAGAAAATTCAGAATTTAAGATAAATCATTTTGCAGACGACACCACCTTTACGTTAGAAGGCGATAAGAAATCATACGAAAAGTTATTTGCAAACCTTTATGAATTTGAGCAAATATCTGGACTCAAATTGAACTATGAAAAAACGTTTAATGTTTGGCTGGTTCAGAGAAAAATTCCACGAACATACATTTGCCACATTATAAAATGGAATGGAACCCCCTCAAAATTAAAAATTCTAGGGATGTGGTTTACGAATAGTCTATCGGATATGACAGAAATTATATATGAAAGATAAATTCTCGGAAGTTCAAAACCTGTTCAAAATATGGACAAAAAAGATTATAACACCATTAGGTAGAGTAGCTGTGCTCAAATCATTAGAGCTATCAAAACTGGTCTACTTATGTGTCCCCTTTACCGAATTCTCCTGATTCCCAGATTACTTTATTACAGACTATGTGTTTCAAATTTGTATGGAACAACAAGAATGATAAGATTAAAAGAAAGTATTCAATACATAACATACAAAAGGGAGGGATAGGTATACCCGACCTGAAAATAAATATCAACTCCTTGAAAATAGCCCGGATAAGGAAAGTGTACGTGTACAACCATAAGTATTATTACATTCATTATGTCCTGAAATAAGTAATTTTGACGCCTATGGTCCTAACACATTTGTTGAAAGCAATATTCGTAACACATTTTGGAAAGGAGTTTTTCAATCATATCAAAGGTTCTGCAAACAGGTAGAATC
>JADBJO010001667.1:165000-195000 GCA_016801955.1 Conus betulinus
TTGGTTTATTACAGATTGCAGGAATGGGTAGCAGAAAATAATCTTACAGGAGAGTGTCAAGCTGGATTTAAACAGAAACACTCTACACTCGATCATGTGTTTACTCTGATGGCATTTTATACAAAAAATATTGCTTTCAATGACTTTGAAAAGCATTTAAATCCGTGAACAGAAGTATTCTATGGCCCATTCTGTTAAAGAATGGTGTATGTGAGAGCTATCAAGCGCATATGAGTATATATATCGCAATATGAAAGGTAAAGTAAGATGTGGGGGAAATATATCTGCGTTGCGTTTATTTAGTGGCGTGAAACAAGGGGATGTGAGTAGCCCTATCCTTTTTTCTTTTTTTTTCTCTGTTTATCAATGCGTTAACCTCGGAAATTGTTTCCTATGGTAGACATGGTGCGACATTTGATACAGATTTTTAACAGATATTCTTTTATTATTAGCAGATGATGTTGCTCTGTTCGGAAACTGTTTCTGGTCTTCAAACTCAGTTGAATAGTCTTTCTTGAGCCGCTAGTTCAATTCGATTAAAGGTAAATATGGCAAAAAAAAAAGCAACATTATTGTGTTTACAAAAAAGTGGATTTGTATGAGTTAGAAAGCAATGGACTCATTATGGAGTTAATATGCCCGTTGTCAATGCATATAAATATCTAGGCATTTATGTCTCTACGCAGTTGAGTTTTTTTTTCTAACATGTAGAGATCTTACGAGCAGAGCAAAGCGTGCTGTTGTATGTATCATGCAGCATCTATCTTGGTTAGGAAATCAGTCTTTTCAGTTTTTGTAAATTGTTCGATTATCAAGTGCAGTCCGTTGCACAATATGGTGCTGAAGTGTGGGGGCTTGATAATGCGGCGTTACGCTGTGAAATAGTTCATTTGTTTGCCATGAAGAAATTCCTCGGAGTTTCATCACAAACTCATAATGATTGAGTATATAGCGAGACAAACAGATACCCAGTTTGTTTAAACTCTATGATCAGATGCATTCGTTACTGGCTAAAACTTAACACGAATGCAAGAGTCAAGGCTGCCTACAAAGAGTTAAAAATGCTACATGATTAAGACGAAATGGGTAAAGTAAACTGGGCAACAAAGATAAAAGTTAAATTATATGAACTCGGGTTTGGGATATGTGTGGCTTAGTCAGGGTGTATCAGGACACGACTAGTTTTTTCTAAATATGCTGCGTACAAGATTGGTAGACTGCAGATGGCAACTGTGGAATACTCATATTCAGGATAGTACCAGATACGGTTTGTATAGGCAATTCAATTTGCTTCACTGTGTTCCAACCTATGTATTAATGAAAATGAATATAAACACTTAAAGTATATGTGACTAGTTTTTGATTTCGGACATCTGATTTATCTGTTAATCATTCTCGTTACATACGGCGTAATGAACGATGTCTTATTTGTGTCTAGTATGTAAAGGTGCTCTCTGTCTCTGTCTCTCTCTCTCTTTCAGAGTTCAGAGTTCAGAGAGTTCTCTCTCTCCCTCCCTCCCTCTCTCTCACACACACACACACACACACACACACACACACACACACACACGGAATGGTTTACCTTGCAGCGTTGTTTTTGGAGGGGAGGGGGGAGGGATGCTGGGGGTGAAACCACTTACCAGGGGGCGCCACTCAGGATGTATGAGGGGGAAGGGAGGGAGCTATGGTGAAGCGAGCATAAAGACGGAAGAACGAAACATTCTCCACTACTGCCCTTGGGGCACGGATCTATGTTCTTGATTGTACCCTATGAGAAAAAGACATTCAAGAAGGAGGCGAGGGACCCCCCCCCCCCCCCCCCCCCCCCCTTCTTCCGTGAGAAACTTAAAAACGAACGAACAAATGAAAGGGTTCAGAAGAAGAAGAAGTAATAACAACTATATATTTTGAAGATTGGTGGTAAAGACCGAAACAAAAGGGGGGTCAAAAAGAAAACAAAAACAATACACAACGTTTCGACTCTTAGAGTCTTTTTTCAGTGACATGAAACTGAGGACCCACGACAACACAAGCAAATTTTGCTGCGTTAATGACGTAAAGAACGAGGAGACGCAGATAAAACAAAAAAGACGTCACAATAAATTTTGAAGTCACAAGAACTCAAAACACACACACACACACACACACACACACACAAAGGAAAGGAGGCTGGATAGACACAGGCTAAGAAAGGGGAGTGAATAGAAATCCGAGGAAATCTAGGTTTGAAAGTACACAGTTGTTGTTTGGGAGGGAGGGGGGAAAGATTGAGGGGGAGGAGGGGGAAGGGAAGGAGAAGAAAACCACACACACCACACACACACACCACACACACATGTGCGCGCTGCCCACCCTCCCGACATCACCCACCCCCACACACACCTACCATTACAGAGAGACAGAGAAAGAGAGAGGGGGCGGGGTGGAAGGGAGGGGGGGGGGGGAAAGCCCGTTTACAACTCATAAAGATATGCATACCTTAGGGTGTCTAGGCATATATATGATATATACATGCACAACCGCGAACAATGTTTTTTTTTCAACCACAAAAACACACACACACACACACACACACACACACACACACACATGTGCGCGCTCGCCACCCTCCCGGCATCACCCACCCCCACACACCTACCATTATAAAGAGGGGCAGAGAGAGAGAGAGGGGGGGGAGGGGGAGGGGGGAAGGGGATGGGAATCGAAGCACGTTTTTACAACTCATAAAGATATGCATGCCTCAGGGTGTTCTAGGCATATATATGATATATACATGTACAACCGCACACAAATTTTTTTCAACTTTAAAAAACTTTTTGAAAAACAGCAACACAGGGTAGTGCATGCCTTAGGGTGTCTAGGCATATACATGATATATACATGTACAACCGCACACAATTTTTTTTCAACCTTAAAAGATCTTTTTGAAAAACAAGGGTAGGGTAGTGCTGAAGACCACAAACAAGCTATGTACCCTATCCCAGCTGCCGGCATGTTGCTAAAAAAAAAAAAAAAAAAAAAAAAGAGGACCTCCAACGGCCATTCAGGCAGTCCACATTGTATAGCTAAAATGGCGACTCCACCACTTCAGTCCTTGATGTTCAGTCCATGGGGAGTGAGTGTCCCTAGCCTAGAGATCAGAGATGATTCAAGGAATTTATGGTGTATGGCATCTATGTGGTTTTGGTGAACACACACAGTTTGGACGAAGTGGCAATCACCAAAACAGAAACTGTTCAGTGTCAGGACCAACTCTGCCAGCCTTAGGATGGTTGTGATGTCAATGTCAAAGGTGCTGTTCTTTAGAAAGTGTTTTAAGGCCTGAAGACCCTCATTGTGGGAAAGCCTGCAGACCCTCATTCTGGGGGATGCTTGTGTACAAAGAAGTGACATCCATGGTGAATAAGAAACGGTCAGATCCATCCGGTGGGGAAATGGAATTGGTCAAACAGTTGAAGGGCGTGATTGGTGTCCTTGACAAAGGTTGGCAGAGAGGAAACAAGTGGTTGCAGGAGAGAGTCGATGAATTGTGAAAAAAGAGTTGTCGGACAGGAACAGGCGAATGCAATGGGACGTTCAGGGTTGTTGGGTTTGTGAATTTTTGGAAGGGCATAGAATTTGACTCCCAGGGTTCTCGAACCACAGCTCTTGAGGCTTCAGTTGGGAGATGGCCCGATGCAAAGCTCCATTTTTTTCCTCTCTGCCAATCTTTGTCAAGGAACAGTTTCTGTTTTGGTGATTGCCCACTTCGTTCAAACTCGAGGGGTGGCTATGGGCACCATGATGGGGCCGAGTTAGGCATGCCTCTCTTGGTGGGTTTCATTGAGGAGCAGATACTCTCTTCATATCCTGGACGCATTCCTCCATTCTTCAGACGCTTCATTGACGACATCATAGATATCACCACAAGCACCAAGGCTGAAGTTCTAGATTTCATACACTTTGTGTCTTCATTCCATCCAGCCCTGAAATTCACCTACACCATCCTGAAACAACTGTATCTTTTCTAGACATTCAAGTGTCCATCACCAGCACAGATCAACTGAAAACATCAGTATTCTACAAAGAAACTGATTCACATTCTTACCTCAAGTTCACATCCAGCCATCCACAGTCTACCAAGAAGAATATCCCTTACTCTCAATTCTGTCGCCTCGGAAGACTGTGCAGCAATGACGATGACTTCAAACTGCAGGTCAACTGGATGTGTTCCTTCTTCAGAGGGCGAGGATACCCTGAAGCAGTCATCATCGATGCCACCAATTGTGCCCTTCGCACCCTCAGAACTCAGGCCATGACCCCATCTCAGAACAAAGATCAGTCAGACCCGACCAGTCCTTACTCTGACCTGCCACCCCACACAACCTCCCAGTTAAAAACATCCTTGTGAAAAACTTTGACATCCTGCAGAAAGACCCCAAACTCAAGTCCACCTTCGACAAACCCCCACTAGTGGCATACCTGCGTGACACCAACCTCAGGGATCATCTAGTACGAACCACTTACAAAGACTCACCGAGCAGCTCTCCACAGGAAACCACCGCTGCAACAAACCCTGATGCAAAACCTGCCCCTTTTTTAAATACAACCACTAACACCTTCAGGGGCCCATCAGGCAAAAGTTTTCGCCATCAGATCCCCCTTCACTTGCCGATCTTCCAACCTTGTGTACATTCTTTCATGCAGCCCTCTGTTCCAAACTCTACTGTGGTGAGACCTACTGTACCCTGGATGATAGATTCAGGGAACACCTCCAGGCTGTCAACCTGAATAAGGACACCCCCATAGGTACACATTTCAATAGCCCTGGACATAACGTGTTTCATATGTCAGTCTCTCTGCTGTTCACCAAAACCACTCAGATGCCATACACCGTAAATTCCTTGAATCATCTCTGATCTCTAGGCTAGGGATGCTCACTCCCCATGGACTGAACATCAAGGACTGAGGTGGTGGAGTCGCCATTTTAGCTATACAATGTGGACTGCCTGAATGGCCGTTGGAGGTCCTTTTTTTTTTTTTTTTTTTTTTTTTTTTTTTTGCAACATGCCGGCAGCTGGGATAGGGTACATAGCTTGTTTGTGGTCTTCAGCACTACCCTACCCTTATTTTTTCAAAAAGATTTTTAAGGTTGAAAAAAATTTGTTTGCGGTTGTACATGTATATATATATATATATATGCTATAGACACCATAAGGCATGCATATCTTTATGAGTTTGTAAACGTGCTTCTTTTCCCATCCCCTTCCCCCCCCCCCCCCCTCGCTCTCTCTCTCTCTGCCCCTCTCTATAATGGTAGGTGTGTGGTGGGTGGGTGATGCCGGGAGGGTGGCGAGCGCGCATATGTGTGTGTGTGTGTGTGGTGTGTGTGTGTGTGTGTGTGTGTTTTGTGGTTGAAAAAAATTGTTCGCGGTTGTGCATGTATATATCATATATATACCTAGACACCCTAAGGTATGCATATCTTTATGAACTGTAAACAGGCTTTTCCCCCTTCCCCGCCCCCCCCCCCCCCCCCTCCCCCTCTCTCTCTTTCTCTGTCTCTCTGTAATGGTAGGTGTGGGGGTGGGTGATGTCGGGAGGGTGGGGAGCGCGCACATGTGTGTGTGTGTGTGTGTGTGTGTGTGTGTGTGTTTTTTCTCTCCTCCCCTTCCCCCCTCCTCCCCCTCCTTCTTTGCCCCTCCCTCCTCCCAACAACCATCTATTTTCAAACCTAGATTTCCTCGGATTTCTATTCACTCACCTTTCTTAGCCTGTATCTACCCAGCCTCCTTTCCTTTTGTGTGTGTGTGGGTGTTTTGAGTTCTTGTGACTTCCAATTTATTGTGACGTCTTTTTTTTGTTTTATCTGCGTCTCCCCGTTCTTTACGTCATTAACACAGCAAATTTGCGTGTGTTGTCGTGGGTCCTCAGTTTCATGTCACTTGAAAAAGACTCTAAGAGTCGAAACGTTGTGTATTGTTTTTGTTTTCTTTTTGACCCCCCTTTTATTTCGGTCTTTACCACCAATCTTCAAATTATACAGTTCTGAAAAAGACCCAGTCAAGTGTTATCAATTTGTAGTAGTAGTAGTAGTAGTAGAGTAGTGGTAGTGGTGGTGGTGGTAGAAGGAGGAGAAGAAGAAAGTGTGCTTTATTTTATTTCATTTTTGTTGTTGTTAGTCAAAAGAAATACACTTGAGTGGATCTTCTTGCAGAGATCTGTTAGTAAGCTCAGTTACCTGGTGTAAATAAGCCCATTATATTCGAAGCATCCCCTGTTTGCAACGGCGGTGTCCGCTGCCCAGACAATACTTTCAGCTCCACCACCTTCTCCCCTTCCCCCCCCCCCCCCCCCCCCCCCCCCCCCCCCCACTCCCCCACATTTACCAGTACAGTGTATATGAAAATTCCTTCCAAGTCCCTGACTCGCCATCTATCATATTCATTCATCTCATGTGTGTGGTTGGCTGGTTGAGCTTTCGGTTACGCAAGTTGTAAAAGCTGCAATGTAGCTCTGTTCTCTTCAAAGCGCCTGTCTCTCACTCGGCCAGTCTCTGGGTGAAAGTGTAACAAAAAAAAAAAAAAAAAGAAAAAAAAAAAAAAAAGAAAGAAAAAAGGTTGCACGTTCCTTTTCTTCTCATCTCTCGCCGTTTTGTGGTGTTCATTTCGCTGGTTGGTTTCCCGTTGTCGAGCCAATGTGCGATGGGCATGCACTTCGGGGCTCGTTGCGTCAGTGAAAGAGTCCTACGTTACGAGTAGATTCATGGCTGACGCAGAAATTGGAAAGTCAGGATTTCGGTAAATGTCTAGACTGAGAAAAGGTAATTAGACTCTTGTACTTAAGGCACCTCATTAGGCTTCGTTAAGGCTGACTGAAATGATTTGCAGGTTTAAAAAAAAACAAACAAATTTGTTCTGATCTGTTGTGGGAATAATAATAATAATAATAATAATAAATATAATAATAATAATAATAATAATAAATTGAGCTTACATAGCGCTCTTCGATGAGAGAAAAGACTCATTCTCAAAGCGCTTCACAATACAGGAAAAATAACAGTTTCCATAAACATTGCACAATATTGAGAAAAAAGCATCAAAACAATAGGTCACAAAGCAAGCACTAAAACAGATGCACAAGCCACATACCCCCCCTCCCACTCCATCTTCTTCCCATCCCCCCCCCCCCCCCCCCCCCCCATCCCATCCCACCGCCACCCCACACACATGACATTTTATGAACAGCGCTCGACAAGAATTTGGGAATAGAAGAAAAGAACCAACCCCCATCCCCCCCCCCACACCCACTCACCCACCTCCAATTTCGTGAACACTGCACGGGGTACAATTTAAAACATGCAGAAGGGAGCAGCCCCCCTCCCCCCCCCCCCCCCCCCCAAACACACACACACACACACAAAGGGCAAACTCAACACGAAGCAACAAAAACCCACGCGCGTAAACACACACACACACACGAACGCACACACGCAAAGCACATAAGCATTCAGGTACGGAAGCGCGCGTGCACATACAACAGGCGAAGGGATGGAGAATGCATGGGAAACACGTGACCTGGACAGAGAGAAAAGTCAACCCAGGGACCAGGTTTAAAAACTTTCATACAGTAGATGTTTCACAAATCAACACTCAGTAACCATGGCAACAATCCCAAAACAAAAACGTGTTCTTCTCAAACACTTTCAGCTTCACTAGCAACATTCGGGAACTATTGTAATCCATCCTGAAGACAGAACCTTTCATGTGGCCTGCTGTGTGGCCTTTCGTCCGCTGGATCGGACTCATCAGGGAGGCCGGTTCAACAAATAGACCATGATCAAAGCCATCATCATTACATGTGTCTGTGGGAGACCTATTTCAATTCGTCACCGGGTATTAGAATGTCATGTAGTAACAGAACTTTATAATGAGAAAGGTATCAACGTGAGAAAAGATCAAAATGAAAGTTGTGTCATGTATTACCCATGCATTACTGATGTTGCAACAGTGACTGTTCGATTTGAAGTAGCTAGATTAGTACGAGGATCCAAAACGTTGAATGCTAGGGTCTGTATGATAAGTTCTGTAAATACATGTGAGAATTATTGAGGAGAAGTGTTTTTTTTTCTGGAAGATGAAAAATTGAAGCCACGTTAACGCCCATAATGGCAAGAGTGTGCGCGTGTGTAAGAGAGAGAGAGAGAGAGAGAGAGAGAGAGAGAGAGAGAGAGAGGCTGTATGCCTGTGTATGTGCGCGTGTGTATTAAGAAGTGTTTTTCTTTCATTCGCTTATCGTCTGACAGCGAGAAACGTTCAATACCACCACCGAGCAGAACTCGATATCTATATATTCTCCTCGCTATCCCACGGCAAAAATCTCAACGTCAGTTGTGAACTCTTTGACGTCCGCTTCAGCGGGTGTGCCCGTCTGTGAACCACACTTGTACACTGAAAAGAAAATAGGCTGAAGGTTGACAAAACTACCGCAACAACTTCTTCCCGTCTTCTTTTTTCCCGTCTTTTTTTTTTTTTTTTTTTTTTTTTTTTTTTTTTTTTTTTTTTTTCTTTTTTTTTTTTTTTTTTTTTTTTTTTTTTTTTTTTCTTTTGTTTACGGATTCATCTTTCAATTCCGCTCATGTGGTGTACAGCCGAGCGGGCCACACGACGCAATCTCAAAGTACAGCGTCTCACTCACTCACTCACTCACTGTTTAAAACAGATCAAGTTACCCATTCCAGTTTGCCGGGGATACAAACAAAACACAGTTCACGCGGGAAATCTCAAGAGGGGGTGTTATAGGTTAGTATGTTGAACAGCAAGCAACCGCCTAAAATTGTTTACTTCATGACAGAAACATGCACAATGACGCTTTTCTGTCTTTAGGAGATATACATTATGTGAATATATTACCACTTCTTTTCGGGAATGTGCAAATAATCTCAAGACCAGCTGCCTTGGCGAGGTGCTTAGCGACGTAGACTCATGGCTAGCAGGTCGTGGGTTTGATTCCCATCACAGCCATTAATTTGTGGGACCTGGACCCGGAAAGAGCTGAGTTTGCTATGGGCTTAGCGGGGAAGACTAGAACCATACACTCGAGTCGCTTTACTAATACTGCAGGTATCTGTGTCTCTCAGGCCTGGTTTACGCCGAAATAGTTTAAGAAAGAATGCGTGCATTACAGCCCTGTCATCAATCTCAGGCCAGAGTAGCATCATCTTCATCGTTCTCATTCACATCGATGAGTATTGACAGAAAATGTCTAAAATTCCGTTGACCGTGGTTTCCTCTCCACGTCTATGCCGTTGGTGAAGATCTGTCGGGTTCACCAGTTTGGCAAGTTCAAGGAGACTGTTGTAGGGCCTACATGAAGGCCCTCCAGAAGCACAGCCCTCTCACGTTGGCTCTGCCACTGAGCAATCTTTGTCATCCGTTGCGGGCACAGAAGGTGACGTCCTGCTTGTTGGATCAGAACAGGCAGCAGTGCAGTGTCTCTCTGGTGGGTTGCCTCAAGATGGCTTGACATTGACTGCTCAGTGCAAATTGCCGGGCCCGGGGCAGCGGTGGAACAAACCTGGGTGAAGCTGTGGACGGGGACCTGGAATGAGCTGCAGGGGAGTAAAGCCCCTGTAGCGATGAGGA
Source organism: Conus betulinus (assembly GCA_016801955.1). NCBI lineage: Eukaryota > Metazoa > Mollusca > Gastropoda > Neogastropoda > Conidae > Conus > Conus betulinus. The sequence goes on from JADBJO010001667.1 coordinate 174,624, forward strand.
AGATGAGACAGAAAAAAGAAACTTCTCAACCATTTAACCATCGTAGTGCGATCTAGCCTGTTGACATAGCCTAAACTGTCAACCCATTTTTCTGCCTTGACGCCCCTCGGATGCCATACAAAACTGAAGGAAGGTGATGTTCACTTCTGCAAGGAGGTCAATGGTGACGTCGCAACACCAGTGCAACTTGCGGAAGTGACTATCGAGAGAGGAAGTGGCCACCCATCTCAATTCTGCGGAAGAGCAAGAGCCATCACGAACCAGTCAAATACTAGCACTATTTCAAGACGAACACTGTGAAGTCAAGTGGAAAATAGAGCAGATGTATATCGGGGGCTTTCCAGTGACATATGGAAATACATTTACAGATATGACAGCTTGACGTCATAGACTCTGACACTCTCGGGGTCCCCACTTCATGTATACAAATGTTTGAGTGCAAATGTGTGTATGTGTGTGTGTGTGTGTGTGTGTGTGTGTGTGTGTGTGTGTGTGTGTGTGTGTGTGTGTGTGTGTGTGTGTGTGTGTGTGTGTGTGTGTGTGTGTGTGTGTGTGTGTGTGTGTGTGTAAAACATCGGGCATCATGCGTGATCCATAGTGAACATACCTGCTAATATTCACAAAGATCGGCCAAGTACTTTCGGAGAAATTCCATAAAAAAGAAAAACCGTTACAGGCCGTTACAGCCGTTAGTAACTGTTATAACGATGAACTAAAAATCAGGTATCATCCGTGACCCATAATGAACATTCCTACAAATTTTCAGAAAGATCGGCCAAGTACTTTCTGAGATATTACATACAAAAGAAAAACAGTTACAGGCTGTTACAGCCGCTAGTAACGCCTATATTGGTAAACTAAAACATCGTGCATTATTCGTGACCCATAATGAACACACCTGCTAATTTTCACAAAGATCGGCCAGGTACTTTCTGAGATAGTCCATGAAGAGGGAAAACCGTTACAGGCCGTTACAGCTGTTGGTAACGGCTATAACGGGGTAAACTAAAAACATCAGGCATCATCCATGACCCATAATGAACAAACCTACAAATTTTCAGAAAGATCGGCCAAGTACTTTCCGAGATATACCATAAAGAAGAAAGACCGTTACAGGCTGTTTCAGCCGTTAGTAAGAGATATGCCATAAAGAAGAAAGACGACCAGCCGCCGTGGCGAAGTGGTTAGCGTCGCGGACTCCCGGCTGGGAGGTCGTGGGTTCGAATCCCATCAGAGTCATGTGGGTTTTTCTGCCCCGACCGGCTCCTACCCAGAGTTGAGTTTGCTGCGGACTCAGTTGGGAAGACTGGAACCACACAGTCGAGTTTCATCCACTTAATGGATGCGTTTCTGAAAGTGTTGCTCAAATTTCCTGACCAACACTGCAGGTGTCTGTATCTCTCGGGCCTGGTTGACACCGGGATATATTATGAAAGGAAGCGTAGAGTACAGCCCTGTCATGTAGTCTCAGACCGAAATGGAAATCCGTAGCATCATCTTAATCATCATCATCCTCATTGTCATCGATCAGCATAAAAAAAAAAGTCTCAAATTCTGTGGCCCTTCATGCCCTGCTCTCATGGTGACCTCAGTTTCGATGTCCTCTCCACGTCTGTGGCTTTGGTTTGGTTCAGTCGGGGTCACCGGTATCGGCGAGTCCATGGGGGGCTGTTGTTGGACGGACGTGGTGGCGCCCTCCGGAGGGACAGCTCACTCACGCCGGCTCCGCGACTAAGCAATTATTGTCGTCAGTAGGGGGCTTAGTAGGTGGTGTCCTGCGTATGTTAGATCAGAAACAGGCACCACTGAACACCACCGAAGTGACTCGGCAGCAGTGCAGTGTCTCCTCCTCGGTGGGTTGCCACTTGACGACTTGACGGTGACTGCTCCCTGCGGATTGTCGGTGCCGGGGCTGCGGCGGGGCCGACCGGGCTGTGGCTGTGGACGGGGTGTCGGAATGAGCGGCGTGGGTGCACAGCCTCTGAGGTGGTGCAGAGATTGGGACAGCAAAAAAAAAAAATAAATAAATAAATAAAATAAAATAAATAAAGAAGAAGACCGTTACAGGCTGTTTCAGCCGTTAGTAACGGCTATAACGGGTAAACTAAAACATCGGTCATTATCCATGACCCATAATTAATATACCTGCTAATTTTCACAAAGATTGGCTAAGTACTTTCTGAGATATTCCATAAAGAAGAAATACCGTTACAGGCCGTTACAGCCGTTAGTGACAGTTAAAACGGTAAACTAAAACATCGGCATCATCCGTGACCCATAATGAACGTACCTACAAATTTTGTGAAAGATTGGCAAGTAGTTTTGTGTGGAGCGAGTGGAACGCATTTTGACCACTGACGGATGGACAGACAGACAGACAGACAGACAGACAGACACACACACACACACACACACACACACACACACACACACACACACACACACACACACACACTCACTCACTCACTCACTCACACACACACACACACACACACACACACACACACACACACACACACACACACACACACACACACACACACACACACACACAGCATTTCTTCGTTCCCATTCTAAACTACTCCCCGTTCTATAAGAACTGGGAGTACAAGAACGACAATGGTCATGTACCCCGTGGAGCGAAAAGTTAAATCAAAAGTATTTTAAGATGTTTACTCTGCTTCCCTTCCAACCCCCTTGTTACCTTTTTCTTCATGTGTGTATCTTTTCTCTTGTCCATTCTCCCATTGCTCTTAGTCTGCTTCCCCTCCCACTCTCCCTTTTTTTCTTTGATTTGTTTTTGTTACGTAAAGGTTAAATAGCTTTGCAGCCTCACTGGTTCTCAGTGTTCTTACTTAGTATAATGTTGTTAGAACCACATCAGGCTCTGTAACAAACCTGCAGTGAAATGCATGGTGTCTGAAATGTGTGACGCATTAACACGTGTAAATGTATAGAAAAGAGTAATGAAAAAATCACGGTTCGGTTTCAAAGTTTCATTGAAAATCATACCAGTTATGTGACATACTGTTTCATATGAACGTATTCTAAAAATGAAACTAATCGACTAAGAATATCTACCAAACTTTACGCTGATCATAAAGTCTGAATGACAGTGTGTGCGGAATGTGAATCGAAAGAGAAGAGTATTCCAAGTATATTTGAGAACTGAGCGAAACTCACTGAAACCAATTTTTGTGTCAAATTAACTTTGTACTGACCTTTAAGAAAGCATTATGAATAGGATGCCAACATTTTTTTTTAGGAATGTATTTTCTCTCTCTCTCTCTCTCTCTCTCTCTCTCTCTCTCTCTCTCTCTCTCTCTCTCTCTCTCACACACACACACACACACACACACAAATACACATACATGCACGCGCGGGTGTGCGCGCGCGCGCGCGCGCACGCACGCACACACACACACACACACACATATACACACACGCGCGCGCGCGCGCGCGCGTGTGTGTGTGTGTGTGTGTGTGTGTGTGTGTGTGTGTGTGTGTGTGTGGTGTAATGAATTTCATTGATGATGAAAACGTCAGAGATGACTTGTGTGAATGTGAAAATAATATTGTAAACGTGAATGTGTATCATTTCACAAAGAAAAAGAGACATCTTTAATGAGAAACTTTTACCTAAGTGTCTTTTTCATTTACACACCGAAAGATGCAAAGCATGTAAACGTACTCCCCAGTTTATCCTGAATACGCGTGATATATCTATAAAGAGGAAAAACCGTCTTGGCTGGTGTAACCGTTTTGGCTATTCTGGTAAACATAGCCATCATCTGTGACCTATAATGAACATACTTACAAATTTCAGAAAGATCAGCCAAGAACTTTCTGAGATTTTCCATCAAGAAGAAAACTATTATGGGCCATTAGTAAAAGCTATAACGGTAAACTTAAACATCGGGCATCATCCGTGACACATAATGAACATACCTACAAATTTTCAGAAATATCGGCCATGTACTTCCAGAGATATTCCATGAAGAAAAACCATTAGGGGCCGTTATAGCCATTAGTAACGACTATAACGTTAAAGTAAAACATCGGGCATCATCCATGACCCATAATGAACATACCTATAAATTTTCAGAAAGATCGGTCAAGTACTTTCGAAGATATTCTATATAAAAAAAAAAAACCGTTACAGGCCGTTACAGCCGTTTGTAACTGCTATAACGGTAAATTAAACATCGGGCATCATCGTGACACATAATGAACACACTAATTTTCACAAAAAAACGGTCAAGTACTTTCGGAGGTATTCCATAAAGAAGGAAAACCGTGACAGGCCATTACAGCCGTTAGTAACGGCTATAACGGTAAACTAAAACATTGGGCATCATCCGTGACCCATAATGAACATACCTACAAATTTTCAAAATGATCGGCCACGTACTTTCTGAGATATTCCACAAAGAAGAAGAACCGTTATGGATCGTTACAGCCATTAGTAACGGCCATAACGGTAAACTAAAACATTGGGCATCATCCGTCGCCCATAATGAACATACCTACAAATTTTCAGAAAGATCGGCCAAGTACTTTCGGAGATAAGACGAACATCATCTCGTCCTGATCAACTCCCCAAGTGACACTCCAACCTTCTACTCCAGACGATGGCGCACTACCTCCACCCCAGACCTTGCTCTCTGCACTGAAGATGTACACCAGGACATCACCAGGAAAGTGGGAGAGCAGCTAGGAGGTAGCGACCACAGGCCAGTGTTCCTGAAGATCAACAAAAGCACAGCCAGTCGCCTAGTGCCCGCACGCTGGAACTACAAGAAGGCAAAATGGAGGCTCTTCAGTCACCGCACCAACGTTCTCACCAAGGACCTTCAAGTCCAAGGCAGAGACATAAACAATGTTGTCAGAGTCCTGAACGCCAGCATCTTGCAGGCTGCCAAAGAGACCATTCCACGTGGTGCTCAGAAAGAGAGTACAAATCCTACTGGAGCAACCAGCTTCAAGAGCTACAGGACGAAATGACAGAGGCCAGACAGATGCAGAAAAACAACCCATCGGACGAGAACCACCTGCGACTGCAGCAGACAAAAGCCAAATTCCTCAAGGCAAAGATCCAGGCCAGGCGCAAAAGCTGGAGAGAGAAGAGACAGCAGCCCTGAACCTTGAGAAAGGTGGCTCAAAACTGTGGAGAGTTGTAGGCCAACTCAACGATGAGGACAGCAAAGGCCAGAACATCATCACACTGGAAGAGAATGGAGAGATGCTGACAGGGAGATGCGCAGCTAACCGCTTTGCTGATATCTATGCAAGCGAGAGCACTATACCTGTCAGCACTCCTTAGCAAAGAGAAGCAAGAAGAGAAGAGAGAGAGAGACGACAAGACACCAACGTGAAACCCATGAAGCAGCCCCTTACTCTCCATGAGCTCCAGACAGCTCTGAGGAAGCTGAAAACTCGGAAATCCCCAGGGCCAGATGGGATCACTAACGAGATGCTGAAGCACCTTGGCAGCACAGCCACCCTCAAACTTCTAGAGGTCTTCAACCTGAGCTGGGAAACTGGAGACTTGGCACAAGTTTGGAGAGAAGCCATCATGATCCCTGTCCTCAAAAAAGGCAAGGACAAGAAGAAGGCTGCCAGTTACAGGCCAATCAGCCTCACCAGCTGCGTCATCAAGACCCTAGAGAGGATGGTCAACCAGCGCCTGCTTTGGTATCTCGAGACTGAAAACATCCTGGCTCCTGAACAGGCAGGCTTCAGACAGTTTCGCAGCACAGAAGACCAGGCCACCTACCTCTTCCAAGAAATCGAGGATGCGTTCCAGGAGCAAAAGCTTGTCTTTGCCACCTGGATTGATCTACAAAAGGCCTTTGACAAAGTCTGATATGATGGCCTCCTCGTGAAACTGCATAGATGTGGAGTCGCTGGCAACATGCTGCATTGGATCAGATCCTACCTCCACAACCGCAGAGCAAGAGTCGCAGTCAACGGACGAAAAGGCAAAAAGTACTGCTGCGACATGGAGTCCCACAAGGAGGCGTCCTCTCTCGCCCACACTCTTCTTGGTCTTCATTAATGACCTCATCCAAGAACTTCCCAAAGGTATCCATGCTGCACTTTATGCAGATGACCTGGTGCTGTGGTGCAAGGAAGAGCATGCCACTACTGCCACATACAGAATGCAACAAGCGGCTGACAAGCTGGCGGCATGGGCAGATGAGTGGTGTGTGGCAATCAACAAGGAGAAATCTTCCATAACACTCTTCACCTTGTCAACAAAACAAAAGGCTGGGCCCATCAAACTTGGAGACACAGCCCTGAAACACGAAGAGAAGGCAACCTATCTTGGTGTCACCTTTGACAAGAAGCAAACCTGGCGACCACACATCCAGAAAGCTGAAGCAAAGGCCATTCGAAAGCTTGCCATTCTGCGGAAGCTAGCCGGAACCAGCTGGGGAGCAAACGAACAAATACTCAAGCGCGTCTACCAGGGAGCAGTCAGACCCCATCTTGAGTATGGCTCAACAGCTTGGTCAACAGCAGCGAAGACCCACCAGCAATCCCTGGATAGCGTCCAAAATCAAGCCCTCAGGATCATCACCGGGTCCATGCGATCTACACAATCAAAAGCCATGGAGGAGGTTACTACTGCCATACAGCCCCTCCACCAGAGAGAGACGCAAAGACCATGGTTCAGGCAGAGAAATTCAAGTGCCTGCTTCAACATCCGATGAACAAGAGGATGCAGAACCTGACCAAGAATCGTCTCAAACGCAGTAGCTTCATCCATGAAAGTAAGAGTCTTGCCAGGGAGCATCAAGATGGCTTGCCACCTGCCAACCCACTGGACCCCTCTGATCTGCCACAGCCCTGGAATGAAGACTTTACAAATATTCACATCTCCACAACAGTTCCACAGGTTGCCTCAGGAGACTCTCAGGATGACATCGTCAAACGCACTCTCACACTTGCCCATGATTGCTGAGAAGTACCCTGAAGAATCCTGGATATGTACACCGACGGCTCAGCAACCAACGCAGTGTCTGATGGAGGAGCGGGCGTATTCATCAAGTCACCTGAGGGACACACCACCACAGCAGGGATACCAACTGGGAAACACTGCTCCAATTATGCTGCAGAAGTTCAGGCCCTCATGCAGGCAGCCTCCATGATTCATGATTCACAGAGCGACTGCACCCAAGTTGTCTTTCCTCTCTGACGCGCTGTCCGTCCTGGAGGCCCTTGCAGGAGACAAACTTCCTCGTCTAATGGGAAACTCCAGGAACTCGCCAAAAGTAGACGTAGTCCTGCAATGGGTACCTGCCCCACTGCGGGAGTCCCAGGGAACGAGGCAGCCGACCAGCTCGCCAAAACCGGAGCCAGAGGAAGACAACCAGACAACAGCGTCAGCTTCGCAGAGAAGAAGACACTTGTGAAGGCTCTGATGCGACCACAACCCACAAGGGATGCCTTCCATCTTCTGGAGAGACAGGAGCAGGTGGTCATTATGAGACTCAGAACTGGCCACTGCCGACTCAATGACCACCTGCATAGGAAGCTGAAGCTGGCGCCTTCCTCCTCCTGCTCCTGTGGTCTTGAAGACCAAACACCAGAACACGTCCTACAGACCTGTCCCCTTCTCAAGGGACTGAGAGAAACCGTGTGGCCAACGCCGACTCCGCTGCACACGAAGCTCCACGGCTGCCGACAAGACCTGGAGAAAAACTGCTACATTCATCAACGAGGGCTGGGCTGACGCTGTGAGGCGAACGAAGAAGAAGAAGAAGACTTTCGGAGATATTCCATAAAGAAGAAAAAAAAAGTTACAGGCCGTTACAGCCGTTAGTAACGGATATAACGGTAAACTAAAACATCGGGCATTGTGCGTGACTCATAATGAACTAACCTACAAATTTTCAGAAATATCGGCCAAGTACTTTTTGAGATATTCCATAAAAAAGAAAACCTTTACAGGCCGTTAAACCGTTAGTAACGGCTATAACGGGATAAACTAAAACATCGGGCATCATCCATGACCCATAATGAACATGCCTGCTAATTTTCACAAAGATCGGTCAAGTACTTTCGGAGATATTCCATAAAGAAGAAAAATCGTTACAGGCCGTTACAGCCGTTAGTAATGGATATGACGGTAAACTAAAAAGAAACATCGGGCATCATTCGTGACCCATAATGAATATACCTACAAATTTTCAGAAAGATCAGCCCAGTAGTTTTGTCTGGAGCGAGTGGAACACATTTTGACAAAGAACGGACGGATAGACACACAGACAGACATACAGCATTTCTTCGTTCCCATTCTAAAAAGTACTCTGTTCTATAAGAACTGGGAGTACAAAAAGAGTAAGTAAAATAATAAAATAAAAACTTGCCAGGCTAAATAAAGAAATTATTGATGTACACGTTGGGGAAATTAAATAATGAAATTATTGATATACACGTGGAGGAATTATCAAAAGTATTTTCTTTTCAAAGAAGAGAGAACATGTGTACTGATAGGAAAGCAGAGTTACTACGAGAGTGAGAAAGAATGTTGCTCAGTCAATGGAAAAAAATTCCGACTGTCTTCTCAACTTAGAAGTTCCCTGGGAAACCGTGTGTGTGTGTGTGTGTGTGTGTGTGTGTGTGTGTGTGTGTGTGTGTGTGTGTGTGTGTGTGCGTGCGTGCGTGCGTGCGTGCGTGCGTGCGTGCGTGCGTGCGTGCGTGCGTGCGTGCGTGAGAAAGAGAGAGAGAGAGAGAGAGAGAGAGAGAGTGTGTGTGTGTGTGTGTGTGTGTGTGTGTGTGTGTGTGTACGCGTGCGTGCGTGCGTGCATGTGTGTGTGTGTGTGTGTGTGTGTGTGTGTGTGTGTGTGTGTGTGTGTGTGTGTGTGTGTGTATGCGTCCGTGCGAGGTTGGGTGCGCGCGCGCATGTATTTATTTTGATTTTCAACACAATCATCATCATCATCTTTGTTCTTGCTGTTCTTGTTACTCATCAATGGTAGCCATGTCATCTTCAGAAATGTGGGTGATATGGGTTATATGATGATGATGATGATGATGATGATGATGATGATGATGATGATATTTCACAAATATGGTAACATGGCTTTATGGTGATTCATGTCCTCTGATGACCATTGGACACCTCTTAGCCTACTCCTCACGCCGTTACTTGATGTTCTCGGTTTTCCCACGGTTTGTAAGTCATCACATCTGCCAAAGAGATTATGTTTTCACGTGGGTCTGTTTGTCGGTCAGCAAGAGTTTATAATGATTCGAAAAACAAAACAAAAATCAAAAACAAATAAAAACAACCGCCACGGCAATCTTAACGAAACTTTATGGACAGATGAAACCAGGGCTTAGAACGGATCCAATAATTGAGGTGTGGATGCATGGTTCGGGTCTGGATTCACAACCCGGATCCATGATCCGTCGAGCAAAATTATGTCACCATTTCCGTCAAGACAAGGACAACATGAAGCTACTGCTGACGAATCGGTAACTGTTTATGAAGCAATAAATTCCCCTTGTGTACTGAACGTTTCTGGTGATACGAGCGTTGACATTTCGTATTTTCCAGATCTCATTTTTTTTTTTAAAGGGGGGAGGTAGCTCTTTGAGTCAGAACTTACAGTTACTTCCCGTGTGGGTCTGGGCTCTCGCCGCAGTGTCTTTCTGTTCATTTAACTTGACATTGAAACAAACTGATATATTAATAAAGCCATGCTGACAAATGGCGCAGATACAGAGTCCAGTACTGTGGAATTCACGGAGCAAGCTTCACAGGGTTTGACTCACAGGCTTCGGAGCTATCCTGACTGCTTTGCGAAAGAATTCCGAGCAAACGAGATACGCCCCCCTCTGGAATATGTCTCCACTTTCCTCACTCTGACACGCGGGCAGAACACGTCAATCAAACTTCCATCCCTTCCCAACAAAAGCGAAGTAAGACTGGTTCTCTCCACACGTCACAGCAACAGGAGTCGCCGCAGTGATCAACTGCCTGTCGCGTATGTCATTACGCCGACCTACACGCGGTCTACGCAGAAGGCGGATTTGCTACGTCTGTGTTACACCCTGATGCACGTGCCCCGCGTACACTGGATTGTGGTGGAGGACAGCGCGGAGAAGACGGCTACGGTGAGTTGTGGGTTTGGGGATTTGAATAGGGTGAGTTGTGGGGTCTGGATTTTGATACGGTGAGTTGTGGGTTGGGGATTTTAATACAGTGAGTTGTGCGTTGGGGGGTTTTAATACAGTGAGTTATGCGTTTGGGATTTTAATGTGGTAGGCTGTGGGTTTCAGATTTTAATATGGTGAGTTGTAAGTTTTTGGATTTTAAAACGGTGAGTTGTGGGTCAGAGATTTTGAATTTTAATACGGTGAGTTGTGGGTTTGGGATTTTAACTCGGTGGTGAGTTGTGAGTTTGGGATTTTAATACGGTGAGCTGTGTGTTTGAGATTTAATATGATGAGTTGTTTTTGTTCGTTTGGGATGTTAGTACGGTGAGTTGGGGGTTACGGATTATAATTAGGTGAGTTGTGTGTTTGGAATTTTAATCGAATGACTTGTCTGTTTTGGATGTTGATATGGTGAGTTGTAGGTTTGGGATTTTGATACGATGAGTTGTGTGTTTGGGATTTTGACACATTGAGGTATGCTGGTGGTGATGGTGGTGATGGTGGTGGTGTGTGGTGGTGGTGGTGGTGGTGTGTGTGTGTGTGTGTGTGTGTGTGTGCGCGCGTGCGTGCGTGCGTGCGTGCGTGCGTGTGTGTGTGTGTGTGTGTGTGTGTGTGTGTGTGTGTGTGGGCAAAGGCCCAATGACGGTGAGGAAAGACCAACTGACCAAAGTCCTTTTGATGGCAGGAAAGACTGTAGAGGGCACGTAAAAATCTGTTGTGGAGGTATGTTTCTTTCAACAATGGCGGAACGGCAACGAACGAGTCCGAGGGATGCAAAATGCAGTTTCTTGACGGTGGTATCTTTACTGGTGGGCTCCGCAATATTGAAATATGAGCTGACACATCCATGGGACGTTCCCGTGAAGGTTCTGTCCCATCACGTCCACTAGCCATTACACAATGCCGTCTGCCAGAGAGAAACTTGTGTCCCTTGAAGTCTTAATGGAATGCTCTGTGCGTGCCTGCAACGCAGGCTTGTAAATCCCAAGAGGGGTGCACGATTGCTCCTAGCTGGTTGATACAACAGTTGAGGACAGTACTTCTCTGGGTCCCACTCACATCTTCAGGTGTGTACAATTTCTTCTGGGCTCTGCCGCAAATCAGGGACTGTTATTCTGCAGGCACTGAAGACAAAGATGGCGTGGTCTCTAGACTCGCGAAGCTTACGTTCCAGGTGGGTCTCCGCTATTCTTTACTGTTCAGAGAAGGCAGCATCTCCGCTGATTCAACTTCGCTAGGCGGAACGGTCTGGTGCCACTGCTTTCCAGCTGTCTGGGTCCAGTCAAAACTCTCTGGTGAAGCTGTGTTTGTCCTTGAAGCGCTTACCTTCTACCGGTTCACCACAGAACAGCTTCTCATGAAGACGCGGATCCAGCATTTACATAAGGTGGCAGGCCCATCTGAATGGAGCTCTTCTCAGCAGGATGTGGAGCTAGACGACTCAGCTCGAGCTGAAAAGTCTCCTGAGAGAAGGCCAGTCCAACAGAAGATATCTGGACGAGAGTTGCCCTGGCTATGTTCACCATGACAAGACTCGGTGTCGTCTGCAAACACAAGGTCTGCCAGCTTCCCAGTGCAAATAGTGGTACGTGTGTAAAGTCGACAGATAAGAGGCGTATCCTCTGTGGATGCACAAGCAGGACCGTGGACAGGGGTCTCAAATAGAAAACAAATCCTCAGTCGTTACAGAATCAGCTTTTCAGACGTCTCCTCAGCACCTAATGATAGGACCATTAGCCAGATGTTTATGTAAGGTCTGGCACCAAATTAACACATTAATCTGATGGCTGAGAACTCTTAACGTGCAGTTACGCAGAGCCTTCACCTGCCTGGCACAGGTCACATTCTGCCCATGACTGTCCATCCAAGACCTTCCAACAGGGCACCATGGACCATGGAGACAGACTGAAAGAGTCTTGAATGGACAAGAACATGCATAGGAAAGTCCACAGCGCCTCTATCATGACCATGACGGCAGACAGAAGGAACTCAGAAGAACAACAGAAAGCGCTGGTCTGGTAACAGTGCATCTGTCTTGTGGCTCCTAACCATAAAGATATTCAGCTGCGAAGATCACTGACTGCCCACTTGTCCCCTGAGACTAACTGCCAAGGGAAAGTAATGGCAGCCAGTACCCATCAGAGCCGCTGATTCATTTGTGGGTGATTTCGGCCCCAATCATTCCCTCCCCAGAGTCGAGTGTCCGGGCTCACTGAGCAGACTGGGGCCACACAGTTGAATGTCATCCACTTAATGGAAGCGTCTTTGAGAGTGTTGTTCATTTGATTGACCAACACTACAGGTGTCTGTATCTCTCGAGCCTGGTCGACGCTTGGGCTGCAACATGAACGTAAGCATAGAGTGCAGCCCTGCCAAGCACTCTCAGACTAGAATAGAAGTCCATAGAATCATCATCATCATCATCATCATCATCATCGTCATTGTCATCATCATCACATCATCATCATCATCATTGTCATTATCATCATCAGCAGCAGCAGCAGCAGCAGCAGCAGAATTGATCAGCATAAATTTAATGGTTTAATGAGGATGATGTTCATAGTGAAAAAAAAAAAAAAAAATAAAAAAAAAATATAACAACAACAATAATAGCAATTGTAATAATAATCATAAACAATGACGATGACGACGACGACGACAACAACGACGACGACGACGACGATGATGATGATGAGAAGAAGAAGAAGTAATCCACTGTGACTTTGGACTCTTCAAATTCTCCATTCTTTATGACTGACACAACTGACACCAGTAAATTTCTTATAATTATACATTTCTCTCCCGCAGGTGGCAGAGATTCTGCCAATTGTCGCGGGCCCAGCGTGACTCACCTGTCAGCTAAGGCCACCCAGAGGACCACTCACCGGGGGTGTGACCCAAAGAAACGTCGCCCTCGACTGGATTCGCCACTGTGTGCAGCCAACGCCGCAGGGTGGAGGTGTCTACTTCGCCGATGACGACAACACTTATGATCTGCTGGTGTTTGAGGCAGTGAGGCTCTACTATGCATACATTACATACATACATACATACATACATACATACATACATACATACATACATACGTACATGCATACATACGTACATGCATACATACATACATGCATACATACATACGTACATTACATACATACATACATACATACAGACAGACAGACAGACAGACAGACAGACATATGGACATACATAAACACATCTATACATACTTACACACATACATACATACATACATACATACATACATACATACATACATACACACACACACACATACATACATACACATACATACATACATACATACATACATACATACATACATACATACATACATACATACATACATATACATCTACATACATACATATACATCTACATACATACATACATACATACATACATACATACATACATACATACATACATACGTACATACATACATACATACATACATACATACACACATACATACATACATACATACATACATACATACATACATACATACATACATACGTACATACATACATACATACATACATACATGCATACATACACACATACATACGTACGTACGTACATACATACATACATACACATACATATGGACATACAACATACAACATACATACATTAATACACACATACATATGGACATACATAAACACACATACATACATACACACATACATATACATACATACATACATACATACATACACACACACACACACACACATACACACATACACACGTACGTACATACATACGTACGTATACATCTACATATACATCTACATACATACATACATACATACATACATACATACATACATACATACATACATACACACATACAACATACATACATTAATACAGATATACTTATGGACATACATAAACACACCTATACATACTTACACACACATACATACATACATACATACATACATACATACATACATACATACATCATGCATGCATGCATGCATGCATGCATACATACATACATACATACATACATACATACATACATACATACATACATACATACATACATTCAGATTCAGAAAACTTTATTATCTCTCGTTACAAGAGAAATTACATTTGTGACCGCTGCCCTAAAAGTTAAGACATACATATTTATAGTTACAAACGTGACACTGGAAATTTAAAATTACTTACAAACAATAAAACATGCGTGTAACACCAAAGTGGGAATTTCAATCTTTCTCCTTTTGGTAGTGCAAATAAAGTACACACTCAGCCAATCTTGATTATATATACATAAATGTGTGCACGTATGAGAGAGAGAGAGAGAGAGAGAGAGAGAGAGAGAGAGAGAGAGAGAGAGAGAGAGGTGATTTATCATTTAAAAATCATTAAGATGAGACATATTCCAGACATTGTATTCCTCACTGTTCCAGGACATGCACACATAAAACAGAAACACACCCACACACTCCAGCATCTATACTTTCCCGCTTGCTCACGGACATACACACCCGCGCACATGCTTGTGTCACAGGTGATCCATCGCCTCTTCTTACACGCTGTGTTTGTTTAAAAACGCAATGGATTTGAACACAAAGCTCTTTTTTGTGCGCATCAGCTTAGCTCTGGGAACACAAAATCGTCTGCCTGATGGAAGGAGCACAAACTGTCGCGCAAGCGTATGCCCACTGTCACTAACAATCGCACGAGCCTTGTTGACCGCACGCCTTTCATACAACTCACTCACTCTCCTGTCTCTCACCAACAATCTTGCCGCAGATGTTCACAACGCTATCCAAGAGTTTGCTGTTTTTCAAATTAAGATTTCCATACCAGCAAATGCATGAAAAAGTCAAGACAGACTCAATAAAACTCCTGTAAAATGTTTTAAGAATTTTTGGCTGGACATGCAGATTCCTCAATTTGCGTAGGAAATGCATTCTAATTTGGCATTTTTTTGTATGCGGACCTGGTGTGTGTATTGAAAGTGAGCTTATTGTCTAATGTTGTGCCCAGATATTTGTATTCCTCTACCCGTTCCACTTTTTCTCCATCAATGTAAAGATCAGACACATAATTTTCCGCTTTCCTAAAATCTATGATCATCTCCTTTGTTTTTTTGACGTTAAGCTCAAGATAATTTTCTTTACACCCAGTGCTGAAACGCTCAACTTCATCAAATATGTTACATCAGAATTAGAAAGGTCTACAAGGGCTGTATCATCTGAATATCTAATGACTGGTGTTTCTTCTGTACCAATGCATTCGTTGGTGTACAGAGTAAAGAGGACAGGAGAAAGAACGGTACCTTGAGGGGGAACCTGTGGAGCAAAAGAGGACAGATGACATGACAGATTGATAGCGCACTGACTGGGATCTGGAGATGAGGAATCTGTGATCCACAGGATAGCCTGGGTCTGACATTTTAAGATAAAAGTTTGTGCGCTAAGAGATGAGGCTGGATGGTGTTAAAAGCTGATGAAAAATCAATAAAAAGAATACGAACAAAAGAATCTGTTTTTCTCCAGGTGAGTGTAAGCGTACGTATATACAAATATATACATATGCATAAAGACAGATGAAGAAAGAGGACACCAATTTTTTTTTTAATTCTGGGGAACACACACACGCGCGCGCGCGCGCGCGCGCGCACACACACACACACACACACACACACACACATCTACGACAGAATAATGATAGACTCAATAAGCACCCAGGGCTGGTTGGAGTGAGGATGAAGGGAGGTGGGGATTGGGGTGTGGGGGAGGGGGGAAGAGGGGGGAGTGGAGGGAAAGGAAGCGATGGGAACAGATAGGGAAGGCTTAGTTAGACGAATCAAGCATCCACACACTATAAAACTACGGAAAAGACCCAAATGAAACGGCGAGAGAGAGTGGAGGAGAAGGAGGTGGAAAGGGGCGGAGAAATGGAATGGACGACGGAGGTGAGATCAGCTCAGCTTTGAAGGTTGATTTCTAGACAAAAAAACTGGGGTGGGGGGGGGGGGGGGGGGGGGGGGGGGGGGGGGGGGGGGGGGGGGGGGGGGGGGGGGGGGGGGGGGGGGAAGAAGCGGGGGCACAGGGACTGGAATAGCTAAATCGTGGAGCAGTGTCACAGGCGCGTCATTCGCATACATTTGATCACAAACACAACATGTTTCACTCCATCCGCACGCATCTACTCCATTCATTCAAAGGAGAGTCTGAGGAAACAAGAATCCACTTTCTTGTGCCCCCCTTACCAATAACAAAACAAAGAGTTTTCAACCATTACAATCAACACTAAACAAAATAACATATAGGTTTCCTGAAACAATTTTCGATCCAATTTTCCACAAAATACTACGAATCATTTGCCATTAATTTTCATCCCCCCCCCCCCCCCCCCCCCCCCCCCCCCCCCCCTCCCAATGTATAGCACATCATCAGCATCGCATTGCTTGTTCTTTCTGTTCGAACAATAAATTGTTACACAGGAATTCATTTTCTTGTGCAAAAGTTCCACCAGCAGGAATCAAGCTTTCAGGAGTTAGGATCAGTCCATTGGTTGGACGCTGAGGTTTACTAGAAATGAATCCCAAATCCAACCATCGGCTTTGGAAGACGTAATTCTTTTTTATCTGAAGACATTAAATACAACAAAACATGGTAACACATCATACTCACGACTTCGTAGCATTCCGTTTCCAGCACATTCCCATCTGCAGTTGGGGGTGAAAAATGAAAACTTTACAAAAAAAAATATGAATGTAAAAAAAAACAAAAAACACGAATTGTACTTTTTTTTTAATCAAACCAATCACGCGTTTTCCCAAAATGCTTCTCATTACACAGTCTTACTCGATTTACTTATTTTATCGATCACATCAATTATTTATATCCACTTATGAATCATTTTGCTTTTCTCTTTATTTATTCATTATCCCTCAACTGGAAATTTACCCATAGGGAATCAATGCTACAAGAAAACAAAATCCCTAGCAGACTTCTGTCTGCAGCCATCTCTGGCCTCTCTTTGGTCCCTTGATAAACAAGTTTTCCGTTCCAATCCCCAAGGTTGGAAAATATTTAACTGTCTTGACCCAAGTCAAGAGACCTGTCCTCTTGTCTGGCAACTCCTGGTCTGCCATACAGATCGGGAACACACCAGTCCCACAAAACAGTGAGCTTCTCTTACCCTTCACGTGGCTCACTGTCCAATCAACTGCAAGAAAAGGTGAGGGAATCAAGCTCTGCACACATATGATCAAACACTCTGATCATAATCCAAAAATTCTTCCCTTTCAAAAACTCCCACCTCCACTACTCAAAATGAAAAAATCTACTGACGTTCACACATAATATCTCTTGTTATGACAAGCGCCGGACCGGTAATCCGGGGGCAGTGGGTTTGGATCACCGCGCAGCATTTCAGCACTGACAGAATTTTCCCTAGGGGTTAACATTGGTTCCGACCCCTTTTGGTAAAATCCTTTCAATGGGATTATAAATGGAAGCCCCGTGTGTGTGACACACACACACACACACACACACACACACACGTAAGAACTCATCACCAACTTTCAGTAGAGAAGGCCAGTATGGTCGTTGGTGTAAATGACACGTTTCATGAAAAATAGGAAGAACGAATGAAGAAAATAAAGTTGAGTGACTGATATTCACTGAATGACACCGGAAACGACTGGAGGTAGCGCCACCAGGCAGTTCTTCAGTCAGCTCTACCCAGGTAGGCAGCATGTTGTATAACGAGAGCATCGATTGTAAAGCGCTTAGAGTTTGGCCTTATTTCGAGGATAGGCGCTAAATAAAATCTCTTAAGAGGGATAATAAATAATAATAATAATAATAATAATAATTTTAGGGCGATTTATCAATACTGTCAACGTGGTAGTTTGCTGTTGTTTGCTTTGTTTCATTTTTCTCGTGATCAGATGTAGTGGCAATGTTTCTTTGTTTATCAAGAAGGGGGGTAGGATAGGTCTGGTACCCCTGTAACTGCCCGCCGCCTCACCAGTTCTCGCCGTGGAGGTCAGTCTTAACTGAAGGAACCATTGTTTGGCGAATCTACATCGCGAACAAACAACGAACAATAGTCCCTATCTTAACTGAAGCCCGTGTCCACGATCTGCTTCTCAGAGTTAGACAAACTAAGAACTGATTCTTAATGGAAATTTGAACTATCTCTCCTCCAGGGAGGCAGCGCATACTTCAACATTGGTTGCTGGTGCTAGAATGAGACATATTACGAGGCCTTCTGAACTTGGAACCGTGTTAAATAGATTTCAAATATTAATGTTAGCACACAGCCAAAAAAAAAAAAAAAAAAAAACGTGGACAAACGAATCACAAGACCGAGCACTTGTCAACGTCTATCTTGCGCTGAAGTGGATGAAGAGAAGTGATTGCTCGTTCATTTTCGTTGTCCTGATTGTTTTGTTTCTTGCCTGAAGAAGACCTAAGAGGTCGAAACGCGTTTTGTCTATAGCTTGCTCCAAACTTGTGTCGATGTCCGACTGGTGGATTTCTGGGGCCCCTGCTGTTGCGCACCGACGGATCGGGGTGCGAGCACCGAAGCGTATCCTGAATGGGCGTGGATGTGTATGTGCGTGCGCGCGTATGTGTGCGTGCATGCGTGTGTTTATGAGAGTGAATGCATGTGTGTACGAGTGCTCGAGTATGAGTGTGTGTGTGTGTGTGTGTGTGTGTGTGTGTGTGTGTGTGTGTGTGTGGGCGTGTGTAAGTCTGTGTGTGTGTGTGCAAGTCTGTGTGTGAGTGTGCAAGTTTGAGTGTATGTGAGGGTATGAGTGTGTTCGTATTGAGATGCGTGTATTTGTGTATTTATGTAAGTGCGTACTTTTGTGTGTGTGTGCGCGCGGGCACGCGCGTCCGTATGTGTATGTGTATGTGCGTGAGTACGCACGCGCGCATGTGTGCGCTTGTGTGTGTGTGTATGTGTGCGCGCGTATTTTGGTGTTTTCACTTACATTTTTCAAAGCATTGTATGTTTTGGTCGTACCAAATAAAAATATTTACTTACGCATCAAGAACGGAAATTTAGGTCAACCGCAACACACTGATTGCAGTTACTTGAAAGTGGTCAAAAATTCATTTACATGAAAGGAAAGCTTTAATATGGTTACTTCCCTTTGCACAAACAGTTCAAAGAACATGTCAAGCGAACTTTTTTTTCCTTAATTATTATTACTTCAGCACGTACCTTGAATCGCCAACTAACAGAGACAACGACAAGATCACCGAAATCCCGAGCTAGATGATCTAGGCTGAGGATCTGAACGTTCGTTAGATAAGAACGGCCTCAGTGGTGATGGCATCCTTTGGTCTCAGGAGGCAGCGAAGTTGCTCCATGGTCAATTACTCGCCGAGTTCCCGCCCTTACCGTGGCTGTGCAGCCCTCATTGTGAAGTGGCAGACTTTGCTGCCGCTGCTGGATTCCTGTCTGCTGGTGGCGGTGCTGACGTTGTTCTCTGGTGTCTTGGCACTCTTCTGACCTGCCATGGCTGCGTCGTCTACTGGTCACTTCTCAGCTTGCCAGCCCTGAAGGTCTTGTCCTCGTGCTGTGGTCAGCCTGTTGGCATGATGCCGCTGACCCTTGTGTCTCGTTCTGCTGGCATCCTTGAAGTGAAGTGTAGGTTTTCCAACTGGTCTCGTGCCAGAAGCAAGCTCTCCCTTCTGGACGTCTTTCAGGATTCTGCCGTTTTGTTATGGCTACAGTATCATCTGATACGCGGAACAATGGCTCGCTGTTTACGATCACGGCTTCGACTCCCATCAAAGCTCTTTCTTTGTGGGATATTTTTGTCTTGACCAGCTCCTACCCAGAGTTGAGTTCGCTATGGGTTCAGTTTGAAAGAATGGGACCACATAATCGAGTTTTCATCCAGTTAGATTTCCTAAGCAGCACTGCAGGTGTCTGTAACTCTCGGACTTCATTGATGTTGAGATATATTATGAAATGAATCGTGGGGTACAACCCTATTATTCAATCTTACATGGGAACGGAACTTATGGCATCATCCTCATTAATCATCCTCATTCCCATCGATCAGCATCACAACAATTCCTGTGGGCTTTACCTGTTCTGCTCTCAGGGCGACCTATTTCGGTAACCTTTTCACGTCTATGTCCTTGATGAGTACCTGTCCTGATTGCCAGTATCGGCTAGTTCATGG
>JADBJO010001667.1:200000-212500 GCA_016801955.1 Conus betulinus
GTGTGTGTGTGTGTGTGTGTGTGTGTGTGTGCGTGCCTGTGTGTGTGTGTGTGTGTGTGTGTGTGTGTGTGTGTGTGTGTGTGTGTGTGTGTGTGTGTGTGTGTAGGGTGGAAGGTGTGTGTGGAGGCGCGTGTGTGTGTGTGTGTGTGTGTGTGTGTATGTGTGTGTGTGTGTGTGTGTGTGTGTGTGTGTGTGTGTGTGTCCTTGTGTGTGAAGATGGGAGGAGGAGGCGCACGCCCGCGCGTGCGGTGTGTGTGTGTGTGTGTGTGTGTGTGTGTGTGTGTGTGTGGTGTGTGTGGTGTGTGTGTGAACTGAATTATTAATTTGACCAGTCAGTGCGGAGGGTGAAAATTAGAGTGGCAGTTATATTGAGTGAATATTGTCTATTTTCATATTTCTTCTAGGACATGAAATTTTACAAATATGAGGAATAATACCAAAGAAAATGGTTCCATTTGAAGCCTATAACTCTAACGGTTTTTGTTAAAATCAATATCAACAATTACTTTATGTTAGAAATCTTACAGTATTTTGCATAATTGTAACCAAAAGTATATCATTGTGATACTCAGGCAAAAGTTAGCATTTTAAAACAAAAGAGGTCTTCTTTCTTTTTTTTCACATGCCCTCCTCCAGCCCCAACTCACACTCAACAAACATTCATTATTCATTATAAGGCTGTTCAATGCAAACACACGTAGCCAGTTTCTAACCATTTTCAAATCACTATCAACCACAAACCCAAATAACAATTTTGTATGATTTTTTCACCAAAAAGAATTCACAAGAACTGCCACCAGAAAAAAAAAAAAAAAAAAACTTAAAGTTTTTCTTTTCCTTTCATTTTCCTTCTAACAAAATGGTCAGTCCAGTCTGCTATGCAAAACGTTTCAGTTTAATTTCGGGACAAACTATCACGTTTTAGTTCATCCATGCGTACAGCACACACTCAAGCATATTATAGACTTTATGTGCTGGTGTATACGCGTGCATGTTTTTATAACTACATCTGTGCAAAATAAAGCCAACATTATTCCAATCTTGTGGTACATGTAAAATGTAAAAAAAAAAATAGGCAGAAAAAGAAATGATTAGTCAGTTATAAGCAGTTATTCAAAATGCCTAATTGAAACGCATGATTTATAGGATCATCGAGTAAAGTTTTAACGATGCAAAGAGAGCCAGGCGGACACTGCAGACACTTCAGAGTGAGCCCACTGCTTCGTCGCTAATGCGCGTGAGGTCGACGTTTGCCAGAGAAATGGTAGGGGTTACAAACATCCAACGTCTGAATCTGTGAAGCAGAACGTTGCAGTGCTTCCCAGACAATAGGTTTAGGCAGAAAAGGGCAGTCTTTAATACCCATCGACCGGCTGAAGAGGAGCAGCTTCGTCCATGAGGTAGACGACTCCCCCTAATGTGCTAAGAGCAACTGCCAAAAGACTGCACTGCCCCTCGACTCTAAATGTATAAACAGTTAGAGAATATAACAAACCTGACAGTCAGTACCGAGAACTACCATTGAAAAAAATATCTTCCAAGATGTTTCCAGCCAGGGCTTTCTGGTATTTATTCGCACAGTCGCTTCAAACTCGGTGGTTCCTAATATGTGAAGAATTGAGGCTGGAGATAATCAGTCTGTCACCTTCAGTTTCATTTCTTGACAAAAAAAAAAAAAAAAAAAAAAAAAAAAAAAAAAAAAAACTGGCATTGTGCACATTCTTTTTCAGGCCATTCCATTACCTACGTTTACGCGTGAAGTGTGAAAACATATGACAGTGTTTGAAGACAGACATTTAGTGAGACGTAGATTGTGCATGCAACTTCAATAAGTTGTTCGTTACACATATTTCCTTTACATCACCAGACGGAGACATAATTTCTTTTTTTTAAACGTGATCATCCCGTAGCGCTCTCTCTTTCTCTCTCTCGCTCTCTCTCTCTTTGATCCTGAGAGACAGAGAGAGAGAGAGACAGACAGACATACTGACAGAGAGAGAGAGAGAGCAAATCATATTCTCTCTCTTTCTCTGTCTGTCTGTCTGTCTCTCTCTCTCTCTCTCTCTCTCTCTGATCTGATCTCACAGGACAGACAGATCAGACAGACAACAGACAGACTGACAGACAGACAGACAGACAGACAGACAGACAGACAGACAGAGAAAGAGAGAGAATATGATTTGCTTTGTATTCATCATTCTATAAGCACCTCCATACATTTTGCACGTTATAAATCAAATAAATAAGGCTCTCATGGGTCATTGTTTTATACGCTGTCACCTTAGGTGATTAAGTTTGCCGGAAAAAATATTGTGAATGATGATGGTTTAGTTGTTGTGTGTGTTTGTGTGTGAGGGGGGGGGGGGGGGGGGGGGGCGTGTGTGTGTGTGTGTGTGTTGTGTGTGTGTGTGTGTGTCTGGGTGGGTGCGTGCGTGTGGGTGTGGTGGGTGGGTGCAAACGTAACGCGTGTGGTGTGTGTGTGTGTGTGCGTGTGTGTGTGTGTGGTGTGTGTGTGTGTGTGTGTGTGTGGTAACAGGTGCTGGCCTGGCACACAGAAACAGTAAAGTACAGAAACCTGAACAAACCAAAAAGTCAGGGGTCCAAACGAAACCAAGGACGGAACTCTCATTCGCGTTTAGTTCAACTTGGCAGGTAAAATGCATAATGCATCGTTAGCAGGCGCGCATTATATATGCACAACAATTACCACACATACACACAGCCACACAAAAGCGTCGCTCATAAACATCCCACTCGTATTGTACACACACACACACACACACACCACACACCACACACACACAACACAGAGCCATGCTTCCTCTGTGTCTGTCTGTCTGTATCTGTGTATCTGTTTGTGTCTGTCTAGTCCTTTCTCTATCTATCTGTCCTGTCTATCTAATATATCTATCACACATATGCGCGCGCGAACACACGTAGCCATGCTTTCTCTCAGTCTTGTTTTTTGTCTGTCTGTGTGTCTACTGTTTCTCTGTCTGCTTCAGTCCAGTCTGTCTGCCTCCCTCCCCCTCCCCCCCCCCCCCCCCCCCCCCCCCCCCCCCGCGCCCCCTTCAGCATCTATCTCTCTATCTATCTATAATCCACGCGCGCGCGCACGCGTGCTCTCTGACACGCCACGCACGCCACACACACCACACACACACACACACACACACACACACGCAGGCACACACGCACGCACACGAGACACGCACGCCACACACACACGGCACATACACGCCGCGCAAGAATGAATAAACTCTCTCTCTCTCTCTCTCTCTCTCCATCTCCTCTCTCTCTTCTCTCAAAACCTCTCTCCTCCTCTCTCTCTCTCTTCTCTCTCTCTCTCTCGTTCGCAGTCACAAGCATAAATAGACAATATCATATAATTTGAAAGGAAAAAGCGGGAGTTAAAACAACACCTGAAGAGCATTTGAATTTCTTGTTCCATTTAGCGATAATTTATCATAAATATAACTAATCAACTATCAAGAGGCCTACGACATTCCTTTCTTATTTTCAGATCAAGCGTTTTTCTTTTTCCTTGTTTGAACATGCACACTTTGAATGTGGAAACAAGACAGATCATTCCATGATTTTGTTGGGATTCAACACCAGAAGTTTCACTATGATTAGTCGGGTGGCCGAATGTTCTCCAGTCTTTTGGTAAATTTTGGGTGATTTTGTTCATATTGCGGATTAAGGGTAATTTTGTTTCTATGGGGATGAAGGATAATTTTGTTCATATTGGGGATAAGTTCTCTTAGTTTCTTCTAATGTGCGAACTCCTCCACTACCACATGTATGGATACCCCTGGTTAGACGTCAGAGTAAACTGGGGTGTCATCTGCGTATCTATGAGGGTGTTTAACATGTGAGGTCTCACCTCCATGGCAATTCACAGGAACTCAAGACGTGGGTAAAAAGATGTTGAGGACGCAGCATGACAGTGGGGGGCTGGACGTCACCGTCTCAGTCCAGCGACCCTCATTCATTAAAGCATCAACCACGCTTTTGTTGGATCTCGAGGGTGATGACCCATCTTCGGAAGAACTCGAACCTATCTGCCGGTGTGCACCTGATGGGCAGTGGGATGAGGTGGACAGCTGCAGCGGTAGGTCTTGGCTAGAGCAGAGGCCAGGGCTGCTGAGAGACCATGGGTATTTAGGGGGCCTTGAACATGGGTTAAAATGAGGCGTTAGACACTAACCAGAAAATACCCAACTCAATTGAAGATAGTCTGCAGTGATCTTCACTGGTTTGTTTCGATTGTGATGACACAAAAATGGGAGCTTTTGCTAGCATTTCTCTTGTGTTTTGAACTGCTTGTTTCTGCTCATGATTCCATCGCCAGCTTGCTTCCTTCTGCAAAAGACAGCACGCAGTGGCACAGTGTACTACTCAGACAACTGTGGACAAAATTTTCCAAGATATTGACCCCAAAAATCTTTGCAAATTTTGTTGTTTTGTTGTTGTTGTTTTTTTTTTTTGTTTGTTTGTTTTTTTTTGTGTGGTTTTTTGCAATTGGATGTAGGCATCTTTGTTACGGCTTGTATCTTTTGTAGATCCGGTGTGGTACCTTCACTGCTTATGATGTGACCAACATGTTTTATTTCTTTTTGTGAAAATTCACATTTCTTTTTTCTTCAGATTGCTTTCTTTTGCTCTATTTAGAGTTGCTGTCAATGCATCATCATGTTCTTTTTGTGTACGTCCTGCGATCAAAATGTCATCAGCCCAGTTGTCAACTCTTGGTATGTCACTGAACACTGTTTGATGGTTCTGTGAAAAACGCCACTTGAACTAGCAAGACCCTTGGTAATCTTTTGAAAATATATCTGCCAAATGGTTTCTGCATGCAGCATAATTTTGAGCTTTCCTCTCATCTGGCAGTATTTGCCAGAAACCGCTCGTTGCATCTAATTTTGTGAAGAATTCAGCTCTATCAAATTGTGCTGAATTTTTTTTTACTTGTAGGCATGGCAAAATGCTCTCTTTTAATGGTTTTGTTCAAATCTTTGGGATCCATGCAGATCCTCATTCGTTTTGTGTCTGGAATTTCTACAACTATCATACTACTGACCCAGTCTGTTGGTCCTTCTTGTTTTTTCTATTACACCTAGCTTTTCCGTTCTGTCAAGTTCTTGATGGCTGTATGGCAGATTTGACATTTGGATCTACCTTAATATGATGTGTGATTTTAGTATTTAGATATACCTTAATTATTCCTGGGATACTTCAGGGTATTCTGAGTATACCCTTTCAGCATCTACACTCAAAATTTGAATTGTATTCAAACGTAGGAGTGATGACTGATTATAGCCAACGACAAAGAATTTCAAATCTTTATCCATCACGTCAAGTTTGCAAGTGCCGATAGTTTTCAGTGTTTCAGTTTTGTAGCTGGTCAGTTTTGTTTATGTCTTTTTCATTTACATGTTTTTTTTGTCAAATTTCTTGTATGTCTTTGATGGAATGATGTTTGCATGAACACCTGTATCAGTTTTAAATGTAATGTTTTGATTATTAACATTTGCAGTGACAATAATTCTTTTTCCTGTAAAGTTTGCCTTTATTTTTTTTCACTTCACTTACACTAACTTCACGTTTTGAATCTGTGTCATATGTGTGTGTCAGTGTTTGACCTATTATCGTATATGCTGTGTACTTTTTTCTTTCTATTTTCACAGCATTGCTTGAAATGATTGTATTTTTAATACAGTGTACATTTCTTACCAAAAGTAGTGTATCCACATCTCTGTGCACTTAATTTCCTTGTCATCCTTTTCATTCTTTTTTTTCATGATGCTCTTTCTTTCTTGTACTTGCACGACTGCTTTGTAACTATTGAATTTTATTTTGTGAATCTTTTCATCAGATTTTGTCATGATTTGCATTTTGATGTAGAGCTTTAATGTGCCCTGCAAATGTCAATGCATTTTTTTTTATGTTAGATCTTTTACCTCATGTAATTTCTTTCTAGCATTATCCTCTTTCACACCGACAACTATTCTATCTCTAATCCTTCTATCCTCTAGATCACCAAAGTTATGAGTTTTTGCAAGTTTTCTTAGTTTAGCAATGTACACTTCCACACTTTCTGAACTGTCTTGTGTTCTTTTCTTGAACAAATAGGCTTTGTACACTTCATTGGTTAAACCACCAAAAATTTCTTCAAATTTTGTATAACAATGCCAATGGTGTCGCGTCGTTTTCTCTGTTTGCAAATGAAAATTCATTCGTCAACTCCGCCGCCTCTTCTCCAGTGCAAGAGACAAAAAAAACGGCACATCTATACTGAGGAGTTTCTTGCTGTAATCTGGATGCAATTTCAAAATTCTCCCACGATCTCTTGAATCTTTTCCTTTCTTTGATGGAAGACCCATTATCCAAAAAAATGATTTTGATGGTGGAGAAGATGGCATGTCGTTTTTTCCCCTTCTTGATTCTCTTATTTCTGTCCGGTGGTCTCCTTCTTCGCTCGACGTACATGTTCTTCAGTTGTTATTCTTGGCAACCATGAGCGTCCGTAAAGTCGATCAGATTACAACTTCGTTTCAAGATTGAAAGTGTTCATCAGCAGTTTGAAGGCTGTCGATCTTGTTACAGGATCCCTTTCTGACACCATGTTATGTTTCTTTCTGTATTTTTCATTCCACGTAAAAGAAAGAAAACAATATGAATTTGGACATGGTAGCTATTATTCAGTTAGGTTTGCCATATTCTTCTTACAATCTGACAACCAATCGCAAATCAAATAAATAACGAAGAAGGGAAATAAATCTTGCATACAAATGTTACGGTCACCACCTACAGGCAGTAAAAAGCTTCCACCAGTCCAAAGGAATTCACCAAACAGTGAACAATTCAACCTCTAACGCTGTTCAATTGTCACCCAACGATGTTCACAACATCTGATATCAACTGTCCTCAATAACGACCAGTCTCTACAGATCCTTTCTTTGAGTTTGGCTACACAACGAGTAATTCTCACCAGCTGCTTGCTTAATTCCCCACCTAAGAAACAGAGATTCAAATATCCAGTTATAATACGTAGATATGTTGGTATGCTTGTCTCCTAGACGCCACTGCGTACGCTCTTACAAACTCAAATGACGTAAAAATCCTGACGTCAGTTAAAAGACATACGTACATTGCAGACCTGACGCACTGCGATGCGAATGAATAATTCAAACAACTGACCACTTCTGTTCTAATGAATGGACTTTTGCACGACAAAAAATACAATGTTTAGGATTACTATACCAATCTGGCGCAATGAAACATTGTAAGACTAGAAACATTTAACTGTTATATTCTACGCACCTACTACTGGCAGTCTTTTGGGTTTTCGTGTGTGTGTGTGTGTAACCAGTAATTCCATTGGCTGAACTAGAATATTTGCTTTGTCATTGTTCGGGAAACGGTTGAAAGCCTGGCGGAAAACCCAGTTAAGGCATGAGCCATCTGTGAAAAATGAAATCATTCTGTCTCGCTGAGAGAGACGGATCTTTGCGTCGGAGTGAGAAGACTCTACCTGTAGAGAAGGCACTGGTAGCCTGGGTGAGGCGACAAACCAGAATCCAGAGAACACTGGAGTATTGCCCACCTGTGCGGAGGACGGAAGAGGCGACAGCAAGGCGTGTCAAACCTGTTGGGGCCTAGACAGGGAGTTCCAGGCAGCTGGGATGTCTGCGGCGTTGGAAGACATGCTGGAGAGGCCAGACAGGATTGCAGCGGAGGGTCTGTGCAACGAACCAGAGTCCAGTGGGCTCAGTCCGAGGGAGACAGCTGCACTGCTAGTTTCCTTTGACCGAGATTCGGCCGAATCAGGATGACTGAGGAAACAGTATGGTGTCTTCGGAGAGGTCAAGATAACTGTGGCAGTATAGACTAATAAAAGAACTGAACAGACAGTCAAGAGAAACACGGGCATGTTACGAATGTTTGTTCTTTCTTTCATTTTACGTGTGCATTAGTAGACAGAACATTAGAGATGTTGTCTTTCCCGAGTAGCGAAATAGCTGAGCTGCACTAGATGCAAGCATTGAATTATCTGTGTGATGTCTACATTTTGTTTGGTACAGATGGATGTGTAGTGTACTGACGACTCGGGGCTTGGAGTCAATTTTTCAACATTTTTTTTTACACATATTGTCACATATTGTTGATGTACCGCCACTGTTTTGAGGGTCTGTTGTGGGTGACAGAGTGTGGGATATCTATGAGAGAGCAGGATTTCTATGCATAGAGTGTGAACGCTTCTGTCCGCACCCTGAGTATCCTTCCATATTATAATATAGTTATAAAAAACCCGTCACAGTTAAACTTTTTTTAAAATTCAACTCATCACTGTTAAAAGGAAAGGGGTCTCTCAATGAAATCAATGTAGACTCTTTTTAGAGTGAAACAAGCATATGCAGCTATTATGGAATGGAAGCTGTAGAAGCTATTCTATTTTCCCAGTAACAACTTGCAAATCCAGATGATTTATTCCTTGACTTTCTCTGTTGAAAATTATATCAAAGACTTTCTTACGTAGCCATGAATTAGAAAAAAAAAAGTGAAACAGTCCAAGTTAGATAATCCAAGAGGGAAAAGTTGAGACTATACGGGGGGGGGGAAAAAGAACAGAATGCATACTTGTAAAGTCGAGAGCTAGGTGGATAGTTACTTTTGTAATTTGTAGAAAAACAACGCTTTCTAAAACAAAAATGTGATAAAGACATACTGATAAACAGGATAATGTTCTAAATGACTGAAAAGAAATTATAAAGACTGTCTAGTAATTTCGTGAAAAGCTGTATATGAAGTCAATTTTTTAGGAATGTGAAATAAGTGTCTCTCGTAGAATATATCCCATATCTAAATATTGACGAAGCAAAACTGTTTATAGAGTGAAATTATGCGTCAAGAGACAACGTGGCATTAAGACCTGTGAAGAGCCGTAGAAGTCTTGACGCAGATAGATTAACGGTCGATCTTTTCATGCTTTTGGAGTAGCTCCGTAATTAGAACATTAAACTTTGGATTCAAAGACAGGTAATTATCACATGTACAAGCAAGGGATTTAAACGTCAAGGTTTTCTAAGTTTAAAGAAAAACGGGAGACCCATATTATTAGTATCATTATTAAATGTTTTGTACAAAATCGGGCCATCATGCAAACATAATCGTTAGAAATCGTTTTGCCTGATCTTATTAGTTGAGACCAAACTAGACAGATCAAGAATAGAAACACAGCGGGTATCGTAAAAACCCATTTATGATACAATTGCCTGTCGTGAAGAACATGAACTACCCGGCCTTTTATGCAACTTTGATTTACAGAAAGCTTTCGATTCATTTAATTTGGACTTTCTATTCAGGGTATTAAAAGCATTTGGTTTTCAAGGGTGGATATGTACATGGGTAAAATCATTTATGGAACTCTTGAATCATGCGTTTTT
This sequence comes from Conus betulinus, assembly GCA_016801955.1. Taxonomy (NCBI): domain Eukaryota; kingdom Metazoa; phylum Mollusca; class Gastropoda; order Neogastropoda; family Conidae; genus Conus; species Conus betulinus. The sequence continues at coordinate 209,450 of JADBJO010001667.1, forward strand.
GTAATGGTCCAATATCCAACTGCTTCAACGTGGAACGCGGTCGTAGGCAATGTGACACATTGTCACCATATCTATTTACTCTACATAGAAATTCTAGCTACAGTGATACACCAAAATAAAAATTCTATGGCCTAACTATCAGTATTGTTGAACGTAAACTTTCTCAGTATGCAGATGACAGAGTTTTTCCTATAGCAGACTGTAAGAAATCATTTCTCAGGCTTCTATAAACACTGTGCACACATTTTGGTAGTATGGCGGGTTTACATAATTATGAATTATAGAGACATGTGCAATCTGGCTATAACAGAAAACAAGTCTAAAGTACGTTATATGGGTCACCTCTCAATGGAATTCCAAAATCTCACAATGTCAAATCATCTGCTGCTGCTACACGTGATCAAAATGTTTCTGTACTACATGCTCACTTGTACGTTTTCTCTCCGTCGCTTGCTTTTGCCGCTTGATAATCATGTTGTTATTATCACTGTTGTTATTGTTGTGATACTATATTTTTTTTTCAGATAATCCTGACTTTCCCTTTTGCCCATGCCCCCTCCCCAAACCTTTTTGCCCTCTCACCGTTTCCGTTGTCTTATTTTTCCCTTTTCTTCTTTATTACATGTACATGTGTTATGATTTCACGAAGCTCTACAAATACAGAATCGTCAGGAAATTAGCCGGCGAGAAACTTGTGTGTGTGTGTGTGTGTGTGTGTGTGTGTGTGTGTGTGTGTGTTACCTATCTCATCGTCTGTGACACTTAGTGGCTTTGCCCCCACGCTGCTCATTCCACAGCTACACCCGGCTTGTCCTGCTGCAGCCCCAACATCGGCAATTCACAGGGAGCAGTTGGTATCAAGTCATCATAAGGCAACCCGTTTATTTTATTTGTCTGTGTCTTGGGTCTTCATTTGATTTGAGATAAAACGAATGCAGTTTGATTGGAAGCATGAAAAATGGACAAAATCGCAGCATGAAGCGTTCAAAAATGTAACTCACAAAAAATTCGAATACTGGGTATATGGTTCACAAAGGACTTGAAGGAATACGGAGAGAGAGAGAGAGAGAGAGAGAGAGAGAGAGAGAGGAGAGAGAGAGAGAGAAGGGATTGCAGACGAAAAATGTTTGCAAAAGATAAAGGTAAGAAAAAAAAAAACAACAAAAACAATAAGCTTCTGGCTAGAATAGAAATAATGAAATCTATAATCTTTCAAAGCTGACTTATCTTTGGCTGCCTTGTCAAATCGTTTTTTTTTTTTTTAAAATGTCGGAGAATATGTAACAACCTCTAGTGATATGAAAACAAACGACAAAATCAGGCGAAAAACGGCGCTTAAAAACATACAGAATGTAGACTTGTGTCTTCCTGCGTTACAGAAAAACTACGTCACGTCTGGATCCGTAAGACTGAAGGATGAAACCATAAATGGAAACAAATCCTCACTGGTCTCTCCTGGTCCAGTGATTGTTCGAAATTTGTAAAATGTGTGGACTATTCTGGGCAGGACGTCTCAGAAGGTTTAACCTCTATTTTTTTTTTTCAGATGTATGTCAAATTGAAGTACTCGCCAAATTATATGGCTACAGTAAACGCATTCAAGTTAGGACAAGATCGATTTTCTTCAAAATGCTTGAAAACGAAAGTGTTTTTATATTAATGGTCAGCCTCCTTCTCACAGACTCTTCAAGTAAATAAATGCGATGGCATAATTGATTTTCCCACATTACTGGTTATAAAATGGGCAACTATTGAATTCATCAGGAAATCTGATATCATCATCAAAAGCTTTAGATATACCGCTTTTTCATGTTGTCATAACAAATCGGTTACCTTTCAAAGATGTATATTGATATATTGATCGATTATAAATTGAGAGTTCCAATCTGTTACACACGGGACATTAAATTTTCAGAAGCTGACGTCTGGTAATTGTGCACATGAGATTCAGACTTAGATGGTTTCAACTGAGAATAATGCATAAATGTTTTAAAAAAATCTAAGTGCCATTTACAAGAAACAGGGGTGACTGATAACGTGAATGTAGTTTCAAACTGGGGTGACTGACAACAATGAACATAGATTTCAAAGTGAGGCGACTGATGGCGGGTGGCGGCCAATTTGAGGAGATCAGTGATTGTTCGTTCTTCGTTTTCATTGTCTTGAATTTTGTTTGTCTTGCTGAAGAAGACCGAAGAGGTCGAAACGCGTCGTGTTTGTTTGTAATTGTTTGTCTCTTTCGTTCGGCGGAATAGTAGTTTTTCTTTTAAGTAAATGGTAAGTGTAAGTGTAGTTTCGTGGATATCTGAAGACGGTGATGACCATATATGTCTTGAAAAAATTACTTATGTTGAAAGTCTTGGGGAATATCTTTCATTGCTTTAATAAACAAGAAATATTCTCATGAACAGAATAAATGTCTGAAGGAATTTCTCATTCTTCAGGGTTTTGATGTAACCATCGTAGTTACCACTCATCTATCTGTCAGTCTGCTTATCTATGAATCTTTCCATGTATTTTTCTGTCTGTCTGTCTATCTATATCTATCTATCTATTTATCTATGTGTCTGCTCTCTCTCTCTCTCTCTCTCTCCTCTCTCTCTCTCTCTCTTCTCTTTCTCTCTCCTCTCTCTCTCTCTCTCTCTCTCTCTCTCTCTCTCTCTCTCCTCCTCCTCCTCCCTCCCTCTGTCTCTCTCATTGTGCGTACGTACATCTGTATGTGTGTGTGTGTGTGTGTGTGTGTGTGTGTGTGTGTGTGTGTGTGGTGTGTGTGTGTGTGTACGCGTGCGTGTGTGTGTGTTTGTGTGCATGTGTGTGGGGTGTGTGCGTGCGTGCGTGCGCGCGTGTGTGTGTGTGTGTGTGTGTAAGAGAGAGAGAGAGGAGAGCGTGCTCGTGCAGGTGCGCGCGTTTAAGAGAGTGTGTGAGTATGCACGCGGGTGTGCGAGTGCTTGCGTGTGTGCGTGCGAACGCGCGCGCGCGCGCACGCGCGCGCGCCGAGTGTGTGTGTATATTGTGCCCGAACCTATCTGTAGTTTCTTTACTGGAAGCACT
>JADBJO010001667.1:217500-267500 GCA_016801955.1 Conus betulinus
TTCTCAGTTTTCCCATGGTTTGTCAGTCATCACTTCTGCCGAAGAAATTATGTTTTCATATGGGTCTGTTTGTCTGTCAGCAAGAGTTTATAATGATTAAAAAAAAATCAAAAAAAAAAAGAAAACAACCGCCACAGCAATCTTAACAAAACTTTATGGATAGATGAAATCACGGCCTAGAACGGACCCAATGATTTTAGGTGTGCAAGCATGGTTCAGGTTTGGATTCACAACGCAGATCTATTATCCTTCGAGCAAAATTATGTCAACATTTCCATCAAGACAAGACGAAAAAGCGGAAGAGAGCACACACAAAACAAAGCGTGAAGTAACGCACTTTAATGCACAACACAAAACAAGACAAGAAATTTTCGGCAATAAGCCTTCCTCAGCGACAACCCCCCCCCCCCCCCACTCTCTCTCTCTCTCTCTCTCTCTCTCTCCTTTTCCTCCTCCTCGCTTCACTCTACCCTCTCTTCCTCGTGCCATATTCATCGAACACAACTCACCCTCTCTCCTACTGTCCCTCTTTCAACTTCATTCACCACTTTGGCTTCACAAGGGGAGTATTGCGCATGTTAATGTCTGTACTGTTTTTATTGTTTTGTCGCTGAGGAAGGCTTATTGCCGAAAATTTCTTGTCTTGTTTTGTGTTGTGCATTAAAGAGCGTTACTTCACACTTTATTTTGTGTGCTCTTCCGCTTTTCGTCGTCGTGTTCCGGTAACGCTGCAGTTTGTTTTCATTTGCCGTCAAGACAAGGACAACATCAAGTTACTGCTGACGAATCAGTAACTGTTTATGAAGCAATAAATTCCCCTTATGTACTGAACATTTCTGGTGATACGAGTGTTGACATTTCGTAGTTTCCAAATCTCATTTTCAAAAAAACAAAGGGGGGAGGTAACTCTTTGAGTCAGAACTTACAGTTACTTCCCCTGTGGGTCTGTGGGTCTTTCTGTTCATTTAACTTGACATTGAAAACAAACTGACATATCACTAAAGCCATGCTGACAAATGGCACAGATGCAGAGTCCAGTACTGTGGAATTCAAGGAGCCAGCTTCTCTCAGGCTTCGGAGCTCTCCAGATTGCTTTGCGAAAGAATTCCGAGCAAACGAGACACGCCCCCCTCTGGAATATGTCTCCACTTTCCTCACTCTGACACGCGGGCGGAACACGTCAATCAAACTTCCATCCCTTCCCAACAAAAACGAGGTAAGACTGGTTCTCTCCACACGTCACAGCAACAGGAGTCGCCGCAGTGATCAACTGCCTGTAGCGTATGTCATTACGCCGACCTACACGCGGTCTACGCAGAAGGCGGATCTGCTACGTCTGTGTTACACCCTGATGCACGTGCCGCGCGTACACTGGATTGTGGTGGAGGACAGCACGGAGAAGACGGCTACGGTGAGTTAAGGGTTGGGGATTTGAATACGGCGAGTTGTGGGGTTAGGATTTTGATACGGTGAGTTGTGGGTTAGGATTTTGATATGGTGAGTTGTGGGTTTAGGATTTTTATACAGTGAGCTGTGGGTTTAGGATTTTGATACGGTCAGATGTGGGTTTAGAATTTTGATACGGTGAGCTGTGGGATTAGGATTTAATACGGTGAGTTGTGGGTTTAGGATTTCAATATAGTGAGTTGTGGGTTTAGGATTTTAATAAGTGAGTTTGGGGTTTAGGATTTTAATATGGTGAGTTGTGGGTTTGGCATTTGAATATGGTGAGTTGTGGGTTTAGGATTTAAATACCGTGAGTTGTGAGTGTGGGATTGTAATATGTTGTGGGTTTAGGATTTTAATATGGTGAGATGTGGCTTTGGGGTTTTATTACGTTGATTTGTGGGTTTAGGATTTTAATACAGTGAGTGGTGGGTTTGGGGGGTTATTACGGTGAGTTGTGCGTTTTGGATTTTAATGCAGTGAGATGTGGGTTTTGGATTTAATGCAGTTAGTTGTGGGTTTTGGATTTGAATACGGTGAGTTGTGGGTTTGGGATTTTAATATGGTGAGTTGTAGGTTAGAGATTTTGAATTTTGGATTTGGGATTTTAACTCGGTGAGTTGTGGGTTTGGGATCTTAATACAGTGAGCTCTGGGTTTGGCATTTAATATGGTGAATTGTCTCTTTTGGGTGTTAGTACGGTGAGTTGTGAGTTAGAGATTTTAATGTGGTGAGTTGTGTGTTTGGGATTTTAATAGGGTGAGTTCTTTGTTTGGGATGTTAATACGGTGAGTTGTGGGTTTGGGATTTTGATACGATGATTTCTGTGTTTGAAATTTCGCACATTGAGTTATGCTGGTAGTGGTGGTGGTGGTGTGTGGTGGTGGTGGTGGCAGTGTGTGTGTGTGTGTGTGTGTGTGTGTGTGTGTGTGTGTGTGTGTGTGTGTGCACGCGCGCACGCACGTGTGTGTGTATGTGTGTGTGGGGGGGGGGGGGGGGGGGGGGGGGGGCAAATGCCTGATGACGGTGAGGAAAAAGACCCACTGACCACAAGGAAAGTCCTTTTGATGGCAGGAAAGACTGTACAGGGCACGTAAGATCTGTTGTGGAGGTATGTTGTTTTCAACAATGGCGGACCGGCAACGAATGAGTCTGAGGGATCCACAATGCAGTTGCGTGACGGTGGTGTCCATACTGGTGGGGTCCGCAATATTGAAATATGAGCTGACACATCCATGGGGACGTTCCCTTGAAGGTTCTGTCCCGTCACGTTCACTAGCCATTACACAATGCCGTCTGCCAGAGAGAAACTTGTGTCCCTTGAAGTCTTAATGGAATGCTGTGCGCGTGCCTGCAGCGCAGGCTTCTAAATCCTAAGAGGGGTGCACGATTGCTCCTAGCTGGTTGATACGGCAGTTGAGGACAGTACTTCTCTGGGTCCCACTCACACCTTCAGCTGTACCTTTTTCTTCTGGCCTCTGCCGCAGATCAAGGACTGTTGATCTGCAGGCACTGAAGAGAAAGATGGCGTGGTCTCTGGACTCGCGAAACTCACATTCTGTGTGGGTCTCCGTATTCTTTACTGCTCAGAGAAGGCATCATCTCCGCTGATTCAACTTCGCTAGGCAGAACGGCCTGGCGCCACTGCTTTCCAGCTGTCTGGGTCCAGTCAAAACTCTCCGATGAAGCTGTGTTTGTCCTTGAAGCGCTTGTTCAGATAGTACTGTCAACGCTTACCTTCCACCGGTTCACCAAAGAACAGCTTCTCAGGAAGACGCGTATCCAGCATTCGCATAAGGTGGCAGGCCCATCTGAATGGGACTCTTCTCAGCAGGGTGTGGAAGCTAGACAACTCAGCTCAAGCTGAAAAGTCTCCTGAGAGAAGAGAGCAGTCCAACAGAAGATATCTGGACGAGAGTTGCCCTGGCTATGTCCACCATGACAAGACTCGGTGTCGTCTGCAAACACAAGGTCTGCCAGCTTCTCAGTGCTAATAGTGGTACGTGTAAAGTCGACATATAAGAGGCGTATCCTCTGTGGATGCACAAGCAGGATCGTGAACAGGGGTCTCAAATAAAAACAAATCCTCAGTCGTTCCAGAATCAGCTTTTCAGACGTCTTCTCAGCACCTCATGCTAGGACTATTAGCCAGATGTTTGTGTGAGGTATAGCATCAAATGAACACATTAATCTGACGGACGAGAACTCTTAACATGCAGTTACGCAGAGCCTTCAGCCTGCCTGGCACAAGTCACACTCTGCCCATGACTGTCCATCCAAGACCTTCCAACAGGGCACCATGGACCATGGAGACAGACTGAAAAAGTCTTGAGTGGACAAGAACGTGCGTAGCACTGTCCACGGCGCCTCTATCATGACCATGACGGCAGACAAAAGGAACTATGACTGGACAACAGAAAGCACTGGTCTGGTAACAGTGCATCTGTCCTGTGGCTCCTAACCAAAAAGACGTTCTGCTGCGAAGATCGTTGACTGCCCACGTGTCCCCTGAGACTACTGCCAAGGGAAAGTAATGGCAGCCAGTACCCATCAGAGCCGCTGATTCATTTGTGGGTGATTCGGCCCCAATCATTCCCTCCCCAGAGTCGTGTGTCTGGGCTCAACTGAGCAGACTGGGACTACACAGTTGAATGTTATCCACTTAATGGAAGCGTCTTTGAGAGTGTTGTTCAATTTGATTGACCAACACTACAGGTGTCTGTATCACTCGAGCCTGGTCGACGTTAGGTTGCAACATGAAAGTAAGCATAGAGGGCAGCACTGCCACGCACTCTCAGACCAGAATAGAAGTTCATAGAATCATCATCATCATCATCATCATCATCATCATCATCATCATCATCATCATCATCATCTATCAGCATAAATCTAATTGTTTAATGAAGATGATAATCAGCAAAAAGAAGAAAAAAAAGAAATTTAACAACAACAACAGCAATACCAATTGTGACAATAATCATAAGCAATGACGATGACGACGACGACGACGACAATGATGATGACGACGACGATGATGAGAAGAAGAAGAAGAAGAAGAAGAAGAAAGAAGAAGTGATTCACTGTGACTTTGGACTCTTAAAATCCTCCATACTTTATGACTGACACAACTGACACCAGTAATTACCTACGGTTACACATTTCTGTCCCACAGGTGGCAGAGATTCTGGCCAATTGTCGCGGGCCCAGCGTGACTCACCTGTCAGCTAAGACCACCAAGAGGACCACTCACCGGGGTGTGACCCAGAGAAACGTCGCCCTCGACTGGATTCGCCACTGTGTGCGGCCAACGCTGCAGGGTGGAGGTGTCTACTTCGCCGATGACGACAACACTTACGATCTGCTGGTGTTTGAGGCAGTGAGGCTCTACTATGCATACATTCATATATACATACATACATACACGCACGCACATACATACATATATTAATACATACACACATGCAACATTCATACATACATACACACATACACACACAGTTGGGGGTGAAAAGTGAAAACTTTACAAAATATATGAATGTCAAAAAAAATTATTTGCATTTTTTTTTTCATTAAACCAATTACGTGTGTTCACACAACATGCTTCTCATTATACAATCTTATTCCATTTACTTTATTTATTAATCGCATCAATTGTTTATATTCACTTATGAATAATTTTGCTTTTCTCTTTATTTATTTTTTATCCCCAACTGGCAACTTATCCACAGGGAATTAAAAAAAACCCACTACAACATAAAATTCCTTGCGGTGTTTTATCTGCAGTCATCTCTGGCTTCTCTTTGGTCGCTCTGAAAACAAGTTTTCCATTCCAGCCCCCAAGGTTGAAAAATATTTTTCTATCTTGACCAAGTCAAAAGAACTGTCCTCTTGTCTGGCAACTCCTTGTCTGCCATATAGATCAATAACACACCCGTCCCACAAACAGTGAGCTTCTCTCACCCTTCACGTGGCTCACTGTCCAATCAACTACAAGAAAAGGTTAGGGAATCAAGTTCTGTACACATATGATCGAACAGTCTGATCATAATCCTAAAATTCCCCCCTTTCAAAAACTCCACCTCCACTACTCAACATGAAAATCTACTGACGTTCACACATAATATCTCTTGTTATGACAAGCACCGGACCGGTAATCTGGGGGCAGCAGGTTTGGATGACCATGGAGCGTTTCAGCACTGGCAGAATTTTCCCTAGGAGTTAACATTGGTTCCGACTCCTTTCAGAAAAATCCTTCAAATGGGATTATAAATGGAAGCCCCATGTGTGAACACACACACACACACGTAAAAACTCATCACCAACTTTCAGTAGAGAAGGCCAGTATGGTCGTTGGTGTAAATGACACGTTTCATGAAAAATAGGAAGAACGAATGAAGAAAATAAAGTTGAGTGACTGATATTGACTGAATGGCATGGGGAAACAACTGGAGGTAGCGCCACCAGGCAGTTCTTCAGTCAGCTCTACCCAGGTAGGCAGTATGTTGTATAAACGAGAGCATCGATTGTAAAGCGCTTAGAGCTTGGCCTTCTTTGGAGGATAGGCACTATATGAAATCTCTTTATAGAAATAATAACATACAACAAACAAACAAGCACACAAGTGTAAAGTGACGTTATTTTGTTTACAAAGGACACCAGAAAACTTCTGGATATTTCGGCGAAAGCGCCTTTTTCAACAAAACACAGGACAAGAGAGAAAAGAGATCAAAAACAATACTTCCCTTGAACAGCACAATCCACAAAAATCATGTTTCTTTGTTTATCAAGATAGGCCTGGTACCCCTGTAACTGCCTGCCGCCTCACCAGTTCTCACCATGGAGGTCAGTCCTAACTGAAGGAACCATTGTTTGGCGAATCTACATCGCGAACTAACAACAAACAAAAGTCTGTATCTTAACTGAAGCCTATGTCCACGATCTGGTTCTCAGAGTTCGACAAACTAAGAACTGATTCTTAATGGAAGTTTGAACTATCTCTCCTCCAGGGAGGCAGTGCATACTGCAACACTGGTTGCTGGTGCTGACCTGAGACATATTACAAGACATTCTAAACTTTGAACTGTGTTAAATAGTTTTTAAATATTAATGTTAGCACACTGCAAAAAAAAAAAAATCATGGACAAACGAATTACAAGACAAAACACTTTTGTCAACGCCTATCTTGTGCTGAAGTGGATGAAGATAAGTGACTTCTTGTTCATTTTCGTTGTCCTGATTGTTTTGTTTCTTGCCTGAAGAAGACCTACGAAGTCGAAACGCGTTGTTTTGTCTTGTGATTCGTTTGCCCCCACTTCTTTTCTTTTTCTTTTTTTTTAGTGATGCGCTAACATTAATATTTATAATTTGTTTAGATTTCCTTCTGCAATCTCTCCATTTTGCAGCTAGATCTGTGTTAACTAGGCTGTGAAATTAGTTTCAGCAATCTCTTAGTCCAATATATCACATTTTTCAAAGCATTGTATGTTTTGGTCGCACCAAATAGAAGTGTTTACTTACGCATCGAAAACGGAAATTTAGGTCAACCAAAACACACTGATTGCAGTCATTGGAGAGTGATTTCCATGAAAGGAGGGCTTTGATATGGTTACACCCCTTTGCAGAAACAGTTCCAAGAACATGTCGAGCGAACGTTTTTTTTTTCCTTAATTATTATTATTTCAGCACGTATCTTGAATCGCCAACTAACAGAGACAACGACAAGATCGCCGAAATCCCGAGCTACATGATCTAGGCTGAGGATCTGAACGTTCGTTAGATGAGAACGGCCTCAATGCTGATGGCATCCTTTGGTCTCAGGAGGCAGCGAAGTTGCTCCATGGTCAATTACTTGATGAGTTCCCGCCCTTGCCGTGGCTGTGCCGCCCTCATTGTGAAGTGGCAGACGTTGCTGCTGCTGCCACTGTCACTGCCACTGCTGGGTGTCCTGTCTGCTGGTGGCGGTGCTGACGTTGTTCTCTGGTGTCTTGGCACTCTTCTGACCTGCCATGGCTGCGTCGTCTGCTGGTCACTTCTCAGCTTGCCAGCCCTGAAGGTCTTGTCCTCATGCTGTGGTCAGCCTGTTGGCATGATATCGCTGACTCCCGTGTCTCGTTCTGCTGGCGTCCTTGAAGCACAGTGTGGGTTTCCAACTGGTCTCATACCAGAAGCAAACTCCCCATTCTGGACGTCTTTCAGGATTCTGCCGTTTTGTTATGGCTACAGTATCATCTGATACGCAGAGCAATGGTTTACTGTTTATGATCATGGCTTCGACTCTCATCAAAGTCATTTCTTTGTAGGATATATTTTTGCCTTGAATGGCTTCTACCCAGAGCTGAGTTTGCTATGGGTTCAGTTTGAAAGAATGGGACCACATTATCGAGTTTCATCCAGTTAGATTTCCTAAGCAACACTGTAGGTGTCTGTAACTCTCGGACTTGGTTGATGTTGAGATACTGAACACCATGGAAGTGATTCAGCAGCAGTGCAGGGTCTCATCTGGTAAGTTGCCTCATAACGACTTGACATTGACTGCTCTCCTTGGACTGCCAGTGTCGGGGGTCCGGCGAGTCATGCCAGGGCGTGGCAATGGACGGGCTACTGGAATGAGCAGTTTGGGGATAACGGATCTGGCACAAGTGTAAGACAGAAAAAAATGTCCGATCTTGCACTTTGCCTTGATAGAAATAGGACCAGAACAGAAGAACCGGACAATCTGCCCGTTTTGCGGCAAATTCAACTGAGCAGAGAAATTAATTGAATGTGAGTTTTGTGTCCTCATCATCCAAGGTCATTCCATGCTGGTCATTAGAGGTTTGTTTCAGTGGGATGAAAGAACGACAGAGGTGCAAGGTTTCAGGCTGAGAAAACTAATATTGTGCGGTTTCATATTGATTTGTGGGGTCGATAACCTGCCAACGGTTAAATTTTGAGATTTCACAAATAGTGAATATGATAAATAATCAACAAATTATGTAAAGTTGAAGTTTATCATACGCTGATTTGTAGGATCCATGTTCTGTAGTGAAGTTAAATGCTGAGGCTTTACTGGGCGGTTTGCAGGATCAACAACCTAATGCAATGCTAAGGTCAGTTTGTTGAGAGCTAACGAACTACCGATCAAAACCGATCTACCGATCAAAACCATCTTTGAACGGAGGCATAATATTTGATTGTGTGCAGGGGCAACGTCCTTTTGTCTTTTAATAGTGTCTCTTGATTGATTTTCTTGAGTGTCTTTTATTCCTTGCTTGCTCTTAATGTTTCTGTTGTTGCTTGTACATCCGTCGACCTCAACATTGTCTGTGGCAAAACGCATGGTGTGATCTCTACATTCCTGTTGTTGTTATTGCTGTTTTTGTTTGTTAGGCAGAACACCATCTCTAAAAACGATGATGAAGATGATGATGATGATGATGATGATGATGATGATGATGATGATTGTGGTCATTGAGGTGGTGGTGGTGATGATGATGATGACGACGACGATGACGATCATGATGAAGAGGAGGAGCAGGAGAAGGAGGAGGAGGAGAGGATTTTTATCATAATTTTTTTTCGTCCGTGCTCCTATCAAACTCATCGTTGTTGGCGAGTTCACGGGGACTTTCGCTGGGAACAACGATGCGGCCCCCTAGAGGGGGCCGCTTTTTCGCTCTGCTTTCACGACCAAACCATTGGATTGCGTCAGTAGACGACTCAGTATGGAAGTATCCCCCTTATGATGATCAATCACGATAGGCATGACTGAACACTGCCACAGAGATTCAGCCTCAGAGTGGGATCTCCTCTGGTAAGTGGCTTCGCTACGATCTGACACTGACTGCTCCCTGTGAGCTAGCGGTATTGCAGCTGCGACAGAACGCGACCAGATGTGGAGTGTGTGGGGGATGGCCGTATTGAGCGGCGTGGGGTTAAGAGTACAGGGGGGAAGGCGGAGTGGGGGCACAGAAAATAAGACTAATAAGGCACTTGTACTGGGCAGGTGCGGTGGACGTCTAAGGTGTCCATATGGCATGTGGGGTTTGCTGGTGCTGTGTTATGGGAAGGGCCTGTATGCTCCAATAACAAGGTATATGAATTTCGATCACAGAGTGGGCACGTGTGTGTGTGTGTGTGTGTGTGTGTGTGTGTGTGTGTGTGTGTGTGTGTGTGTGTTCGTGCATGCGTGTGTGTACGTGCGCGCGTGCGTGCGCCTGTGCGTGTGTGTGTGTGTGTGTGTGTGTGTGTGTGTGTGTGTGTGTGTGTGTGTGTGTGTGTGTGTGTACCTGTAGATGCAGTTTACCTTGATCTGAGAAAAGCTTTTGATACAGTTCCCCATCATAGACTTATCAATAAGCTGGCTGGATACGGTATACAAGGAGTGATTTTTTAAAATGAAAGATCCCAGTTCGTAAGTGTCAGTGGCATCCGTTCGTCGAAGGAAAGAGTAACAAGTGGTGTACCACAGGGTAGTGTCCCGGGGCCCAACGCTTTTTTTTTTTTAAATACATTTTTTATTTCTTTCCTCATTCTGTCTTCCAACGCTGTTTATATACTTTATAAATGACATGCCTGGAGAGTTTGACTGTGATGTCAAAATTTTTTGCAGATGACACCAAGGCTTACTCAGCAATCCGTAATACTGAAGACAGAGATCATTTACAAATGTGTATACATAAACTGGTTTAATGGACTTGGCTGTTGTATTTTGATAGTGAGAAATGTAAAGTACTCCGCCTTGGAAAGAACAATCCACATTATGAATACGTAATAAAAGAGAATGGTTTAACACGTATGCTGGACAGTACAGCAGCTGAAAAGGATTTGGGGTTCACCATGGACCCAGAATTAAGCTTTGATTCACATATAACAAATATTGTGAAAAAAGGAAATCAAATTTCTGGTCTGCTTTTGAGAACTATTACAAATAGGTCTCCTGAAATAATGGTTCCATTATTCAAAGCTTTAGTCGGGCCCATTCTTGAATTCGGGAACTCGGTACGGTGCCCCTACTTAAAAAAAAGCACATAAATATGATTGAATGTGTTCAACGCAGATTTAGCAAGTGTATAACTGGTACTGGAGATCTTGGTTACGAGGAGCGTATAGCTCTACTTAGGTTGCCCAGCCTAGAATTCAGGCGACTAAAAGGTGATCTCATCGAAGTATTAAAGATCATGCGCAATATTTATTATCCATGCACTACCTCTTCCCTGTTCACCTTCGCTATGATGAAACTCGAGGGCACAACTTCAAATTTAAGTAGACCAACTTCGTAACTAACCAGTTCCACAGGGGTTTTTTTTTTTCACTAATCGTATTATTAATCTGAGGAACAACCTTCCATATGATACCATTAATACATCATCAGTTAACGCCTTCAAAAATCAAATTGACAAAACTTTTAAGACCACGTATTTTCCATTGATCTAATCTTTATTGAAGCGGTGATAAATGTACACACTAGGCCTAATTTAACCAAAGGACTGTCACTATGTAGTGACCCAAAAGCATATTGATGCACACTAATAATGAGGGCAAAAGGCTTTTAGCCTGCAGGCAAATATTCCTGTGATATTTCTGTGTGTATGAGTATGAATTTGTGTGTGTTGCACAGAGAGAGAGAGAGAGAGAGAGAGAGAGAGAGAGAGAGAGAGAGAGAGAGAGGGTGAGTGAGAGCATGTGGTATATATATATATATATATATATATATATATATATATATATATATGTGTGTGTGTGTGTGTGCGCGACGCGTGCGCACACGCATGTGTATGTGTGTGTGTATGTATGCATGTGAGAGAGAGATTGTGTGTGTGTGTGTGTGTGTGTGTGTGTGTGTGTGTGTGTGTGTGTGTGTGTGTGTGTGTGTGTGTGTGTCTGTCTGTCTGTCTGTCTGTCTGTAAGTGTGTATTCGTATGTGTGTAAGTGTGTGCATGTGTGTGTGTGTGTGTTAGTGTGTTAGTGTGTGTGTGTGTGTGTGTGCTTGTGTATTTGTGTATATGTGTATGTGCTTTAGTGTGCGCGTGTGCGTGTCCATGTGTATGTGTGTGTTTGTGTGTCTGTCTGTCTGTCTGTGCCTCTGCTAGAGGAAGAGAAGGAGAGACAGACACAGACAGAGGGGGGAGAGAGCGAGAGGGAGGGAGACAAGACAGAGAAAAAGTGACAGAGAGAGGGGGGGAGGAAGAGAGAGGGAGGGAGACAAAGAGACAAAGACAGAAAAACAGAACGAGACAGAGACACACAAAGAAAGAGCATACACATGTGCGCGCGCGCGCGCGCGCTCGTGTGTGTGTGTGTGTGTGTGTGTGTGTGTGTGTGTGTGTGTGTGTGTGTGTGTGTGTGTGTGTGTGCGTGTATGTGCGTGTGCGTGCGTGTGTGCGTGCGTGCGTGCGTGCGTGCGTGCGTGCGTGCGTGCGTGCGTGCGTGCGCGTGCGCGCGTGGGTGGCGTGCTTGCACGAGCGCATTGCAACAGAGAATGGTATTCCAGTGATCCTTCCATTTTCTCCTTTTTTTTACTGATCTACATTTAGAATGGAGCAAAGCCAAACGACTTCGGTCTGTTTTTCTCCTGTGCAGATCATCGGATGGGGAAGGTGAATGGGGCCTTAACAGGAAGTTTCCCGTGGACATGGCGTCTTCTCCGTCGGCTTGGAGCTGCTGCTGAAGATGCCACAGCTGAAGTTCCAATACAGCTGGCCCTCTGGTCACCTGGAGACCCGGTTCCTGGAGAGTCTGGCACTGCCCCTGGATGAATACACGGTAGAACCTGACGTCAACTGCTCTCAGGTAACTGACTGTTGACGTCATAAACAGGTCACTGACTGACTTTGTTGACGTCATCAACAGGTTACTGAATGTTGACGTCATCAACAGGTCACTGACTGTTGATGTCATAAACAGGTCACTGACTGTTCACGTCATAAACAGGTCACTGACTGTTGACGTCAT
This sequence comes from Conus betulinus, assembly GCA_016801955.1. NCBI lineage: Eukaryota > Metazoa > Mollusca > Gastropoda > Neogastropoda > Conidae > Conus > Conus betulinus. Next base: position 229,879 of record JADBJO010001667.1, read on the forward strand.
CAACAAGTCACTGACTGTTGATGTCATAAACAGGTCACTGACTGTTCACGTCATAAACAGGTCAGTGACTGTTGACGTCATAAACAAGTCGCTGACTGTTCACGTCATACACAGGTCACTGACTGTTGACGTTATAAACAAGTCGCTGACTGTTCACCTAAGAAACAAGTCACTAACTGTTGACGTCATAAACAGGTCGCTGACAGTTTACGTCATACACAGGTCACTGACGTCATAAACAAGTCGCTGACTGTTCACGTCAGAAACAGGTCTATGACTGTTGACGTCATATACAGGTCGCTGACTGTTCACGTCATGAATTACAGCAGGGTGAGAAGTGGTAAATAAAGGCAGGGGAGAGGACGGACGGAGAGAGTGGAATGGAATAAGGGTAGAGAAGTAGGGACGACCAAAAAAAGAGGTGAAAATGGTGGAATCCAGAGAAGTCTGGAACATCTAGGCGGAGCCCGGAGAGTCAGCTGTAAACACTTTCATTCACAAGACTAGTAGACGAGGAGAAGACTGCCTGCTGTGAAAGCACATAAGTAAGAATTTTTGAGAGAAAAAAAAAATACGCCCGAAGGTGCGGGTAGGGCCCAGAGAAAAACTGTCCTCGACTGACGTACAAAACCATCTGGGAGCAATCCTTTACCACTCTTGGAAATCTGCGCTGTGTTCACATAGAGTGCATGCACGCACAGGGCATTCAACTAACAAGTGAAAGGACATAATTGTCCCCGCAGATGCCAATGTGTAAATGGCCACTGGATGTGACACGACAGAACCTCCACGGGAACGTTCCCATGGGTGTACCAGCCCATTTTTCATAACTGCAGACCCCACGGGCAAAAAACACCACACCGTCAAACAACTGCCGTGTGCATCCCGCAACCTCACTCGTTGCTGCTCCGCTGACAGGTGATGACAGTACACCCTCCAGACACGGCCAAGCTTTCGCCATGAGGTCATACGTGCTCTCCGAAGAGAATCCCCAGACAGTTTTTCCCGTTATCCATTGAACTTTTCCCTGCGGTCAGTGAGTCTTTCCTCACCGTCACTGGACCTTTCCCAGGAGTGGGAGGACATGGCGAGTAAACTACGTATTTGATAGCATGCTTCATCTGAGAGGAAAATATCAGACAGTTTTAACCGGAGAGCGTAATATTACTGTTTCTTTTATCCATTGTGGGCCGGCTTGTGTTGCCTGTGTGTGAGTCAGATAAACAAGATTTTCATCCACCATGGGCTGAGAGTTCAGTCTAGCACTAATGGCTCAATGGTAGCTTTCTCTTCCTGAAATTCTGTAAACGATGTGGAAGACAAAGAATACTTTTTTTTTAATGAGGACCTTTTCTGGCGGCGCCAACAGTTATGGATAAACTCATCAGACTAACGATAATCTCTTTTACAACATGGCCATCATAAACACGGACAGAATTATAACAAAAATGAGCCAACGGAGAGCGTTTGACTGAATTAAGCAGCGCATACAGCCTAAGTAGCTAAGTTGTCGCCATGGGATCGTGTCGCAGCGATAGTATTCACGTAAATATACTGTCGCAGCAACATTTTTTCTGACAAAATTAGTCGTGCGACACCTTTTCACGAAAGTGGCCCTATGAAATATGGTTGCTGTCCATAAAATACTGTCGAAGCTCATTTGGCGACGGTATTTGGCGACAGGACACTGTAAAAGGTTGTAGTCGTTGGATGCTGTCGCTTGCCGCAATTTCCCCAAAACTGTGTACTTACTTACTTAATCCTCTTCATCCCGCAACCCGAGACATAAGGCGCCAACAAGCTCCCTCCAGCCCTGTCTGTCCTGGGCAAGCCAGCTCAGTTCATTCTAGGTCTTGCCTGCCTCTCTCATCTCCTCCTCCACTGTCCTCCTCCAGGTGCCGAGTGGTCTGCCTCCCTTCCTCTTCCCCGGTGGTGCCCATCTCAGCGCAGTATGAGGGAGTCTGGTCTTGCCCATCCGAAAGATGTGTGTCCCAGCCACCTCCACCGCCATTGCTTCACCTCGGGCCACAATGTATTTATGCCGGTGCGCCTTGACACTTCCCTGTTGGTGACACGCTGCTGCCAGTGAAGTTTCAGGATTCGGTGAAGACACCTTCCTTCGAAGCCTCTGAGCCTACTCTCAATCTTCTTGTTGGTTCTCCGTGTCTCTCGGGCGTATATGAGTACTGAGCGTACGTTGGAACTGTAGATCTTCAACTTGGTTTTGGTTTGCAGGACAGTTGACTTCCATATGTTTTTTCAACCCGCTGAATACCCGGGCTGCGAGTCCAATCCTGGTTGAGATCTCCTTCTCGATGTTGCTGTCGGCCGAGATGTAGCTGCCGAGGTATTTGAAGTGTTTCCACTCCTCTAGAGCTGAGCCTCGCACACTGGTCTTCTCTGCACTCTTCTTCTCACCCTCATGATCTTGGTCTTGTTGGGGTGAATCTTGAGTCCCACACTGCTGGCTATTAGGTCCACTCTTGATCTTTTTTCCTGGATGTCTTTCTGTCTTTCTGTGTAGGTGCGACGTTTTATCACGTGAAATGTTTGCTGCCAGCTTTATTTCCTGTGGAATAGGATTGTAGCGATAGTGTTTCATAGCGACGCGTTTTGCAGCAGAATGGAAAGGTGTCACCGTACTTGAGCGTCACAATGTCACAGTAAACGAGGCAGCTTTGTCATAAGAAAGTGTAGCATGCATATTTGCATTTCTGACAGAAGGTGTAAAATCAATTGGCAGGTAGGTGAGGTGGGTTGGTGGGTGGGTAGTTGTGTGTGTGTGTGTGTGTGTGTGGTGGGGGGGGGGGGGGGTAGGTGAGGTGGGGGGGAGGAGGGAGCGCGCGCTTGCATGTATGTATGCCTGTGTGCGTGCGTGTGTGTGTGTGTGTGTGTGTGTGTGTGTGTGTGTGTGTGTGTGTGTGTGTGTGTGTGTGTAAACTGTAATTATTAAGCACTGACCAGTCAGTGCGGCGGAAAATTAAGGTGGCAGTATAGTGAGTGAATATTGTCTATTTTCATTTTTCTGGATCTAAGTAGACACATGAAATTTTGAGCAATATAAGGACATAATACCAAAGAAAATGGTTCCATTTGAAGTCTGTATCTCTAATAGTCTTGTTAAAATCAATATCATCAACTACTTTATGTTAGAAATCTTGCAGTATTTTGCACAATTGTAACCCAAAGTATATAAGTGTGATACTCAGTCAAAAGTTAGCATTCTAAAACAAAAGTAGGTCTTCTTTATTTTTTTCACATGCCCTCCCCCAACTTCAACTCACACTCAACAAACAAAATATATTACTTCTTTATAAGGCTGTTTAATGCAAACATGCATAGCCAGTTTCGAACCATTTTCAAACTAACTATCAACCATAAACCCAAATAACAATTTTTTTTAATGATTTTTCACAAAAAAGAATTCACAAGAATTGCCAAAAAAAAAAAAAAAATACTTGATGTATTTCTTTCCTTTCATTTTCCTTCTAAGAACTCTGTATGCGTCAGTCCAGTCTGCTATGCAAAACGTTTCAGTTTAATTTCGGGACAAAAACTATCACGTTTTAGTTAAATCCATGCGTATGCACACACTCAAGCATATTATAGACTTTATATGCTGGTGTATACGCGTACATGTTTACAACTACATTTGTGCAAAATAAAGCTAACATTATTCTAATCTTGTGCTAACAATGTAAAAGATGGGCAGAAAAAAAAAAATAGTCAGTTATAAGCAGTTATTCAAAATACCTAATTGAAACACATAATTTATGGGGATCACTGAGTACAGTTTTAAACTATGCAAAGAGAGCCCGGCAGACACTGGAGAAACTTCAGTGTGAGCCCACTGCGTCATCGCTGACGCATCCAACGTCTGAATCTGTGTAGCAGAACGTTGCAGTGCTTCCCAGACAATAGGTTAGGCAGAAAAGGGGCAGTCTTTAATACCCATCGACCGGCTGAAGAGGAGCAGCTTCGTCCAGGAGAGTAGACGACTCCCCCTAATGTGCTAAGAGCAACTGCCAAAAGACTGCACTGCCCCTCGACTCTAAATGTATAAACAGTTAGAATATAACAGGACCTGACAGTCAGTACCGAGAACTACCATTGAAAAAAAAATCTTCCAAGATGTTTCCAGCCAGGGCTTTCTGGTATTTATTCGCACAGTCGCTTCAAAACTCGGTGGTTCCTAATATGTGAAGAATTGAGGCTGGAGATAATCAGTCTGTCACCATCAGTTTCATTTCTTGACAAAAAAAAAAAAAAAAAAAAAAAAAAAAAACTGGCATTGTGCACATTCTTTTCAGGCCATTCCATTACCTACGTTTACGCGTGAAGTGTGAAAACATATGACAGTGTTGAAGAAAGACATTTAGTGAGACGTAGATGTGCATGCAACTTCAATAAGTTGTTCGTTACACATATTTCCTTTACATCAACCAGACGGAAGACATAATTTCTTTTTTTTAACGGTGATCATCCCGTAGCGCTCTCTCTTTCTCTCTCTCTCTCTCTCTTTGATCCTGAGAGACAGAGAGAGAGAGACAGACAGACATACTGACAGAGAGAGAGAGAGAGCAAATCATATTCTCTCTCTTTCTCTGTCTGTCTGTCTGTCTCTCTCTCTCTCTCTCTCTCTCTCTCTCTCTCTCTCTCTCAGAGATCCTGAGAGATCCTGAGAGACACACAGACAGACAGACAGACAGACAGACAGACAGACAGACAGACAGACAGACAGACAGAGAAAGAGAGAGAATATGATTTGCTTTGTATTCATCATTCTATAGCACCTCCATACTATTTTGCACGTTATAAATCAAATAAATAAGGCTCTCATGGTCATTGTTTTACGCTGTCACCTTAGGTGATTAAAGTTGCCGGAAAAAATATTGTGAATGATGATGGTTTAGTTTTGTGTGTGTGTGTGTGTGAGGGGGGGGGGGGGGGGGGGGGGGGTGGTGTGTGTGTGTGTGTGTGTGTGTGTGTGTGTGTGTGTGTGGCGTGCGTGCGTGCGTGTGTGGGTGGGTGGGTGGGTGCAAACGTGCGTGCGTGCGTGTGTGTGTGTGTGTGTGTGTGTGGTGTGTGTGTGTGTGTGTGTGTGTGTGGTAACAGGTGCTGGCCTGGCACACAGAAACAGTAAAGTACAGAAACCTGAACAACCAAAAGTCAGGGTCCAAACGAAACCAAGGGACGGAACTCTCATTCGTGTTTAGTTCAACTTGGCAGGTAAAATGCATAATGCATCGTTAGCAGGCGCGCATTATATATGCACACAATTACACACATACACACAGCCACAAAAGCGCGCTCATACACATCCACACTCGGTTGTACACACACACACACACACACACACACACACACACACACACACACACACACAGAGCCATGCTTTCTCTGTGTCTGTCTGTCTGTGTATCTGTTTGTGTCTGTCTCTTTCTCTATCTATCTGTCTGTCTATCTATATCTATCACACATATGCGCGCGCGAACACACGTAGCCATGCTTTCTCTCAGTCTGTTTTTGTCTGTCTGTGTGTCTGTTTCTCTGTCTGCTTCAGTCTGTCTGTCTGCCTCCCTCCCCCCCCCCCCCCCCCCCCCCCCCCCCCCCCCCTTTCATCTATCTATCTATCTATCTATAATACACACGCGCGCGCACGCGTGCTCTCTGACACGCACGCACACACACACACACACACACACACACACACACACACACACGGGCAGGCACACACGCACGCACGCACGCACGCACACACACACAGGCACATACACAGCCGCGCAAGAATGAATAAACTCTCTCTCTCTCTCTCTCTCTCTCTCTCTCTCTCTCTCTCTCTCTCTCTCTCTCTCTCTCTCTCTCTCCTCTCTCTCTCTCTCTCTCTCTCTCTCTCGTTCGCAGTCACAAGCATAAATAGACAATATCATATAATTTGAAAGGAAAAAAAGCGGGAGTAAAACAACACCTGAAGAGCATTTGAATTTCTTGTTCCATTTAGCGATAATTTATCATAAATATAAACTAATCAACTAATCAAGAGGCCTACGACATTCCTTTCTTATTTTCAGATCAAGCGTTTTTCTTTTTCCTTGTTGAACATGCACACTTTGAATGTGGAAACAAGACAGATCATTCCATGATTTGTTGGGATTCAACACCAGAAGTTTCACTATGATTAGTCGGCCGAATGTTCTCCAGTCCTTTGGTAAATTTTGGGTGATTTTGTTCATATGCGGATTAAGGGTAATTTTGTTTCTATGGGGATGAAGGATAATTTTGTTCATATTGGGGATAAGTTCTCTTAGTTTCTTCTAATGTGCGAACTCCACTACCACATGTATGGATACCCCTGGTTAGACGTCAGAGTAAACTGGGGTGTCATCTGCGTATCTATGAGGGTGTTAACATGTGGAGGTCTCACCTCCATGCAATTCACAGGAACTCAAGACGTGGGTAAAAAGATGTGAGGACGCAGCATGACAGTGGGGGGCTGGACGTCACCGTCTCAGTCCAGCGACCCTCATTCATTAAAGCATCAACCACGCTTTGTTGGATCTCGAGGGTGGATGACCATCTTCGGAAGAACTCGAACCTATCTGCCGGTGTGCACCTGATGGGCAGTGGGATGAGGTGGACAGCTGCAGCGGTAGGTCTTGGCTAGAGCAGAGGCCAGGGCTGCTGAGACCATGGGTAGTTTAGGGGGCTTGAACATGGGTTAAAATGAGGCGTTAGACACTAACCAGAAAATACCAACTCAATTGAAGATAGTCTGCAGTGATCTTCACTGGTTTGTTTCGATTGTGATGAACAAAAATGGGAGCTTTTGCTAGCATTTCTCTTGTGTTTTGAACTGCTTGTTTCTGCTCATGATTCCATCGCCAGCTTGCTTCCTTCTGCAAAAGAGCACGCAGTGGCACAGTGTACTCAGACAACTGTGGACAAAATTTTCCAAGATAATTGACCCAAAAATCTTTGCAATTTTTTGTGTTGTTTTGTTGTTGTTGTTTTTTTTTGTTTGTTTGTTTTTTTTTTGTGTGTTTTTTTTGCAATTGGATGTAGGCATCTTTGTTACGGCTTGTATCTTTTGTAGATCCGGTGTGGTACCTTCACTGCTTATGATGTGACCAACATGTTTTATTTCTTTTTGTGAAAATTCACATTTCTTTTTCTTCAGATTGCTTTCTTTTGCTCTATTTAGAGTTGCTGTCAATGCATCATCATGTTCTTTTTGTGTACGTCCTGCGATCAAAATGTCATCAGCCCAGTTGTCAACTCTTGGTATGTCACTGAACAACTGTTTGATGGTTCTGTGAAAAAACGCCACTTGAACTAGCAAGACCCTTGGTAATCTTTTGAAAAATATATCTGCCAAATGGTTTCTGCATGCAGCATAATTTTGAGCTTTCCTCATCTGGCAGTATTTGCCAGAAACCGCTCGTTGCATCTAATTTTGTGAAGAATTCAGCTCTATCAAATTGTGCTGAATTTTTTTTTTACTTGTAGGCATGGCAAAATGCTCTCTTTTAATGGTTTTGTTCAAATCTTTGGGATCCATGCAGATCCTCATGTTTTGTCTGGAATTTCTACAACTATCATACTACTGACCCAGTCTGTTGGTCCTTCTTGTTTTTTATTACACCTAGCTTTTCCGTTCTGTCAAGTTCTTGATGGCTGTATGGCAGATTTGACATTTGGATCTACCTTAATATGATGTGGTTTATTTAGATACCCTAAATTCCTGGATACTTCAGGGTATTCTGAGTATACCCTTTCAGCATCTACACTCAAAATTTGAATTGTATTCAAACGTAGGAGTGATGACTGATTATAGCCAACGACAAAGAATTTCAAATCTTTATCCATCACGTCAAGTTTGCAAGTGCCGATAGTTTTCAGTGTTTCAGTTTTGTAGCTGGTCAGTTTTGTTTATGTCTTTTTCATTTACATGTTTTTTTGGTCAAATTTCTTGTATGTCTTTGATGGAATGATGTTTGCATGAACACCTGTATCAGTTTTAAATGTAATGTTTTGATTATTAACATTTGCAGTGACAAATAATTCTTTTCCTGTAAAGTTTGCCTTTATTTTTTTCACTTCACTTACACTAACTTCACGTTTTGAATCTGTGTCATATGTGTGTGTCAGTGTTTGACCTATTATCGTATATGCTGTGTACTTTTTTCTTTCTATTTTCACAGCATTGCTTGAAATGATTGTATTTTTAATACAGTGTACATTTCTTACCAAAAGTAGTGTATCCACATCTTGTGCACTTAATTTCCTTGTCATCCTTTTCATTCTTTTTTCATGATGCTCTTTCTTTCTTGTACTTGCATGACTGCTTTTGTAACTATTGAATTTTATTTTGTGAATCTTTTCATCAGATTTTGTCATGATTTGCATTTTGATGTAGAGCTTTAATGTGCCCTGCAAATGTCAATGCATTTTTTTTTATGTTAGATCTTTTACCTCATGTAATTTCTTTCTAGCATTATCCTCTTTCACACCGACAACTATTCTATCTCTAATCCTTCTATCCTCTAGATCACCAAAGTTATGAGTTTTTGCAAGTTTTCTTAGTTTAGCAATGTACACTTCCACACTTTCTGAACTGTCTTGTGTTCTTTTCTTGAACAAATAGGCTTTGTACACTTCATTGGTTAAACCACCAAAAATTTCTTCAAATTTTTGTATATAACAATGCCAATGGTGTCGTCGTTTTCTCTGTTTGCAAATGAAAATTCATTCGTCAACTCCGCCGCCTCTTCTCCAGTGCAAGACAAAAAAACGGCACATCTATACTGAGGAGTTTCTTGCTGTAATCTGGATGCAATTTCAAAATTCTCCCACGATCTCTTGAATCTTTTCCTTTCTTTGATGGAAGACCCATTATCCAAAAATGATTTTGATGGTGGAGAAGATGGCATGTCGTTTTTCCCCTTCTTGATTCTCTTATTTCTGTCCGGTGGGTCTCCTTCTTCGCTCGACGTACATGTTCTTCAGTTGTTATTCTTGGCAACCATGAGCGTCCGTAAAGTCGATCAGATTACAACTTCGTTTCAAGATTGAAAGTGTTCATCAGCAGTTTGAAGGCTGTCGATCTTGTTACAGGATCCCTTTCTGACACCATGTTATGTTTCTTTCTGTATTTTTCATTCCACGTAAAAGAAAGAAAACATATGAATTTGGACATGGTAGCTATTATTCAGTTAGGTTTGCCATATTCTTCTTACAATCTGACAACCAATCGCAAATCAAATAAATAACGAAGAAGGGAAATAAATCTTGCATACAAATGTTACGGTCACCACCTACAGGCAGTAAAAGCTTCCACCAGTCCAAAGGAATTCACCAAACAGTGAACAATTCAACCTCTAACGCTGTTCAATTGTCACCCAACGATGTTCACAACTGATATCAACTGTCCTCAATAACGACCAGTCTCTACAGATCCTTTCTTTGAGTTGGCTACACAACGAGTAATTCTCACCAGCTGCTTGCTTAATTCCCCACCTAAGAAACAGAGATTCAAATATCCAGTTATAATACGTAGATATGTTGGTATGCTTGTCTCCTAGACGCCACTGCGTACGCTCTACCAACTCAAATGACGTAAAAATCCTGACGTCAGTAAAAGACATACGTACATTGCAGACCTGACGCACTGCGAATGAATAATTCAAACAACTGACCACTTCTGTTCTAATGAATGGACTTTTGCACGACAAAAAAAATACAATGTTTAGGATTACTATACCAATCTGGCGCAATGAAACATTGTAAGACTAGAAACAGTTATAACTGTTATATTCTACGCACCTACTACTGCAGTCTTTTGGGTTTTCGTGTGTGTGTGTGTGTAACCAGTAATTCCATTGGCTGAACTAGAATATTTGCTTTGTCATTGTTCGGGAAACGGTTGAAAGCCTGGCGGAAACCCAGTTAAGGCATGAGCCATCTGTGAAAAATGAAATCATTCTGTCTCGCTGAGAGAGACGGATCTATGCGTCGGAGTGAGAAGACTCTACCTGTAGAGAAGGCACTGGTAGCCTGGGTGAGGCGACAAACCAGAATCCAGAGAACACTGGAGTATTGCCCACCTGTGCGGAGGACGGAAGAGGCGACAGCAAGGCGCGTGTCAAACCTGTTGGGGCCTAGACAGGGAGTTCCAGGCAGCTGGGATGTCTGCGGCGTTGGAAGACATGCTGGAGAGGCCAGACAGGATTGCAGCGGAGGGTCTGTGCAACGAACCAGAGTCCAGTGGGCTCAGTCCGAGGGAGACAGCTGCACTGCTAGTTTCCTTTGACCGAGATTCGGCCGAATCAGGATGACTGAGGAAACAGTATGGTGTCCTCGGAGAGGTCAAGATAACTGTGGCAGTATAGACTAATAAAAGAACTGAACAGACAGTCAAGAGAAACACGGGCATGTTACGAATGTTTGTTCTTTCTTTCATTTTACGTGTGCATTAGTAGACAGAACATTAGAGATGTTGTCTTTCCCGAGTAGCGAAATAGCTGAGCTGCACTAGATGCAAGCATTGAATTATCTGTGTGATGTCTACATTTTGTTTGGTACAGATGGATGTGTAGTGTACTGACGACTCGGGGCTTGGAGTCAATTTTTCAACATTTTTTTTTTACACATATTGTCACATATTGTTGATGTACCGCCACTGTTTTGAGGGTCTGTTGTGGGTGACAGAGTGTGGATATCTATGAGAGAGCAGGGATTTCTATGCATAGAGTGTGAACGCTTCTGTCCGCACCCTGAGTATCCTTCCATATTATAATATAGTTATAAAAACCCCGTCACAGTTAAACTTTTTTTAAAATTCAACTCATCACTGTTAAAAGGAAAGGGGTCTCTCAATGAAATCAATGTAGACTCTTTTTAGAGTGAAACAAGCATATGCAGCTATTATGGAATGGAAGCTGTAGAAGCTATTCTATTTTCCCAGTAACAACTTGCAAATCCAGATGATTTATTCCTTGACTTTCTCTGTTGAAAATTATATTAAAGACTTTCTTACGCAGCCATGAATTAGAAAAAAAAAAGTGAAACAGTCCAAGTTAGATAATCCAAGAGGGAAAAGTTGAGACTATACGGGGGGAAAAAGAACAGAATGCATACTTGTAAAGTCGAGAGCTAGGTGGATAGTTACTTTTGTAATTTGTAGAAAAACAACGCTTTCTAAACAAAAATGTGATAAGACATACTGATAAACAGGGATAATGTTCTAAATGACTGAAAAGAAATTATAAAGACTGTCTAGTAATTTCGTGAAAAGCTGTATATGAAGTCAATTTTTTAGGAATGTGAAATAAGTGGTCTCGTAGAATATATCCCATATCTAAATATTGACGAAGCAAACTGTTTATAGAGTGAAATTATGCGTCAAGAGACAACGTGGCATTAAGACCTGTGAAGAGCCGTAGAAGTCTTGACGCAGATAGATTAACGGTCGATCTTTTCATGCTTTTGGAGTAGCTCCGTAATTAGAACATTAAACTTTGGATTCAAAGACAGGTAATTATCACATGTACAAGCAAGGGATTTAACCTCAAGGTTTTTCTTAGTTAAAAGAAAAACGGGAGACCCATATTATTAGTATCATTATTAAAATGTTTTGTACAAAATCGGGCCATCATGCAAACATAATCGTTAGAAATCGTTTTGCCTGATCTTATTAGTTGAGACCAAACTAGACTGATCAAGAATAGAAACACAGCGGGTATCGTAAACCCATTTATGATACAATTGCCTGTCGTGAGAACATGAACTACCCGGCCTTTTATGCAACTTTGATTTACAGAAAGCTTTCGATTCATTTAATTTGGACTTTCTATTCAGGGTATTAAAAGCATTTGTTTTCAAGGGTGGATATGTACATGGGTAAAATCATTTCATGGAACTCTTGAATCATGCGTTTTGTAATGGTCCAATATCCAACTGCTTCAACGTGGAACGCGGTCGTAAGCAATGTGACACATTGTCACCATATCTATTTACTCTACATAGAAATTCTAGCTACAGTGATACACCAAAATAAAAATTCTATGGCCTAACTATCAGTATTGTTGAACGTAAACTTTCTCAGTATGCAGATGACAGAGTTTTTCCTATAGCAGACTGTAAGAAATCATCTCAGGCTTCTATAAACACTGTGCACACATTTTGGTAGTATGGCGGGTTTACATAATTATGAATTATAGAGACATGTGCAATCTGGCTATAACAGAAAACAAGTCTAAAGTACGTTATATGGGTCACCTCTCAATGGAATTCCAAAATCTCACAATGTCAAATCATCTGCTGTTACACGTGATCAAAATGTTTCTGTACTACATGCTCACTTGTACGTTTCTCCGTCGCTTGCTTTTGCCGCTTGATAATCATGTTGTTATCATCACTGTTGTTATTGTTGTGATACTATAATTTTTTTTTCAGATAATCCTGACTCTACCTTTTGCCCATGCCCCCTCCCAAACCTTTTGCCCTCTCACCGTTTCCGTTGTCTTATTTTTCCCCTTTTTCTTCTTTATTACATGTACATGTGTTATGATTTCACGAAGCTCTACAAATACAGAATCGTCAGGAAATTAGCCGGCGAGAAACTTGTGTGTGTGTGTGTGTGTGTGTGTGTGTGTGTGTGTGTGTGTGTGTGTGTGTGTGTGTGTGTGTGTTCGTTTTGTTACCTATCTCATCGTCTGTGACACTTAAGTGGCATTGCCCCCACGCTGCTCATTCCACAGCTACACCCGGCTTGTCCTGCTGCAGCCCCAACATCGGCAATTCACAGGGAGCAGTCGGTATCAAGTCATCATAAGGCAACCCGTTTTTTTTTATTTGTCTGTGTCTTGGGTCTTCATTTGATTTTGAGATAAAACGAATGCGGTTTGATTGGAAGCATGAAAAATGGACAAAATCGCAGCATGAAGCGTTCAAAATTGTAACTCACAAAAAATTCGAATACTGGGTATATGGTTCACAAAGGACTTGAAGGAATACAGGAGAGAGAGAGAGAGAGAGAGAGAGAGAGAGAGAGAGAGAGAGAGAGAGAGAGAGAGAGAGAGGAGAGAGAGAGAGAGATAACCTAAAGAAGGGATTGCAGACGAAAAATGTTTGCAAACGATAAAGGTAAGAAAAAAAAAAAAAAAAAAAAAAACAATAAGCCTCTGGCTAGAATAGAAATAATGAAATCTATAATCTTTCAAAGCTGACTTATCTTTGGCTGCCTTGTCAAATCTTTTTTTTTTTTTTTCAAAAGTGTGGAGAATATGTAACAACCTCTTGTGAAATGAAAACAAACGACAAAATCAGGCGAAAAACAGCGCTTAAAAACATACAGAATGTAGACTTGTGTCTTCCTGCGCGTTACAGAAAAACTACGTCACGTCTGGATCCGTAAGACTGAAGGATGAAACCATAAATGGAAACAAATCCTCATTGGTTTCTCCTGGTCCAGTGATTGTTCGAAATTTGTAAAATGTGACTATTCTGGGCAGACGTCTCAGAAGGTTTTAACCTCTATTTTTTTTTCCAGATGTATGTCAAATTGAAGTACTCGCCAAATTATATGGCTACAGTAAACGCATTTCAAGTTAGGACAAGATCGATTTCTTCAAAATGCTTGAAAACGAAAGTGTTTTTTATATTAATGGTCAGCCTCCTTCTCACAGACTCTTCAAGTAAATAATGCGATGTCATAATTGATTTTCCCACATTACTGGTTATAAACTGGCAACTATTGAATTCATCAGGAAATCTGATGTCATCATCGAAAGCTTAGACATACCGCTTTTTCATGTTGTCATAACAAATCGGTTACCTTTCAAAGATGTATATTGATATATTGATCGATTATAAATTGAGAGTTCCAATCTGTTACACACGGGACATTAAATTTTCAGAAGCTGACGTCTGGTAATTGTGCTCATGAGATTCAGACTTAGATGGTTTCAACTGAGAATAAAGCATAAATGTTTAAAAAATAAGTGCCATTTACAAGAAACAGGGGTGACTTATAACGATGAATGTAGTTTCAAACTGGGGTGACTGATAACGATGAATGCAGTTTCAAACTGGGGTGACTGATAACGATGAATGCAGTTTCAAACTGGGGTGACTGATAACGATGATGCAGTTTCAAACTGGGGTGACTGACAACGATGAATGCAGTTTCAAACTGGGGTGACTGACAACGATGAATGCAGTTTCAAACTGGGGTGACTGATAACGATGAATGCAGTTTCAAACTGGGGTGACTGATAACGATGAATGTAGTTTCAAACAGGGGTGACTGATAACGATGAAACAGGGGTGACTTATAACGATGAATGTAGTTTCAAACAGGGGTGACTGATAACGATGATGAAACAGGGGTGACTTATAACGATGAATGTAGTTTCAAACAGGGGTGAATGATAACGATGAATGTAGTTTCAAACTGGGGTGACTGATAACGATGAATGTAGTTTCAAACTGGGGTGACTGACAACAATGAACATAGATTCAAAGTGAGGTGACTGATGGCGGGTGGCGGCCTTTTTGAGGAGATAAGTGATTGTTCGTTCTTCGTTTTCATTGTCTTGAATTTTGTTTGTCTTGCCTGAAGAAGACCGAAGAGGTCGAAACGCGTCGTGTTTGTTTGTAATTGTTTGTCTCTTTTTCGTTCGGCGGAATAGTAGTTTTTTTCTTTTAAGTAAATGGTAAGTGTAGTTTCGTGGATATCTGAAGACGGTGATGACCATATATGTCTCGAAAAAAATTACTTATGTTGAAAGTCTTGGGAATATCTTTTCATTGCTTTAATAAACAAGAAATGTTCTCATGGACAGAATAAATGTCTGAAGGAATTTCTCGTTCTTCAGGGTTTTGATGTAACCATCGTAGTTACCACTCATCTATCTGTCAGTCTGCTTATCTATGAATCTTTCCATGTATTTTTCTGTCTGTCTGTCTATCTATCTATCTATCTATCTATTTATCTATGTGTCTGCTCTCTCTCTCTCTCTCTCTCTCTCTCTCTCTCTCTCTCTCTCTCTCTCTCTCTCTCTCTCTCTCTCTCTCTCTCTCTCTCTCTCTCTCTCCTCCTCCTCCTCCTCCTCCCCTCTGTCTCTCTCATTGTGCGTACGTACATCTGTATGTGTGTGTGTGTGTGTGTGTGTGTGTGTGTGTGTGTGTGTGTGTGTGTGTGTACGCGTGCGTGTGTATGTTTGTGCATATGTGTGGGCGTGCGTGCGTGCGTGCGCGCGCGCGCGCGCGCGCGTGTGTGTGTGTGTGTGTGTGTGTGTGTGTGTGTAAGAGAGAGAGAGAGAGAGAGAGAGAGAGAGAGAGAGAGAGAGCGTGCTCGTGCAGGTGCGCGCGTTTAAGAGAGTGTGTGAGTATGCACGCGGGTGTGCGAGTGCTTGCGTGTGTGTGCGTGCGAACGCGCGCGCGCGCGCGCGCGCGCGCGCGCGTGTGTGTGTGTATATTGTGCCGAACCTGTCTGTAGTTTCTTTACTGGAAGCACTGGGGCACTGCTACCTGGCTGAAGCCCTACAAGAACTACTGTCCATACCCGGCTGTCGCATCCACCCAGAGAATTGGTAGCACCAGTGATTTATGGCCATGTACCTTCTTGGGATGTTCGTACGGTTGGTGGAGTATGCACATCCACGCCCATACATATCGAAATTTTCATAAAACCGCAGTAGAGCAAATACCAGAATCAAATCATATTATGTTGAAGACAGGATGTGTTTGAAGGGAAAGGGGGCATGAAACGGAATCTGTCTGGAGTTTTACTCTGTTAGTTTTGTAAGTATTAGATAATTCGACAGCAGGACTCAGAAGTGAGGGTTACTAGGCTTGCCACTGGATTGCGATTAGTTGCAATGATAGAAGGTGAGATTAAACGTCTGATTATACTGATGCTCTTATGAAGACTCTTACTTGAATGGCCCGATATCACACAGTCACAGTGTTGGCAGTGGAGCTTACAGTCGTGAGTTCAGACCACTTTTAGGATTGGATTTTTTTTTACCTTGAAATACCTATTTGTCCATTCAGAAGACCTTGAGTACCGCTTCAGTTCAGAGAATGTTGAGACAGTAATAGAAGAAGATGGGCACCGTCGTCCATAATGCTGTGCCCTTGACACAGCGAATGTCTAGCAGTTCACTGCCCTCTATGGCCATAAGGCTACAAGGTTTTAACTTTACGATGTTTGACTAATTAAGAACAAGGTCTGAGGGTCGTATTTTCCTCTACGCTATTGCTGTTGAGAGAGCAGAGAGGAATATACAACCCACCAAACCCTTCAGTATGCAAACAGTTTTGCCCTTAATAAGTTGAAAAAAAAAAAAAAAAATTTTAAAAAGTGCAGTGCTGTAGCCTAATGCACATGAGTTGCGCAAACAACAGGAGCGCTAGCCAGACTAAGCCCATCTGGAGTAACAGAAACATCACAATCAGTTCCAAGATCAGACTGACACACTCCCTGGCCATTGCCATATTTCTCTATGCTTGTGAAACATGGATTCTAACATCTGAAGTTGAGAGAAGGATTCATACATTAGAAATGAGATGCTTCCACAAGATCCTTGGCATTTCATAAAAGACCACATTACCAAATTGGAGGTCCAGACCAGCGTAAGGCAAGCCACTGGACCATACGAAAACCGCTTATCCACAGTGAAAAGAAGGAAATGAGTTGGAATGGTCATGTATCAAGATCAACAGGAGTTGCCAAAACCATCCTACGAGGAACAATGCGAGGAGGCAGAAGGAGAGGAAGACAGAGAAAGAGATGGGAGGATAACATCAGTGAATGGACTGGTCTCACACCAGCCACTGCCTAAGAGCGTCTGAGAACCGGGAGAAGTGAAGGAATCTGGTTCCGAAGTCTTCATTGGCGCCCCAGTGGTCTTCGAGATTCCAGGATAGGTGAGGTGATAGGTGATATTCCTCTCACCGAAATTAGGTAGATCTTCCAGCCAAAAAAAAAGTGTTGCCATGGAACAAACCTGAGCATTCAGTGAAGGGGCCACAAAGAATCATGAACGACATGATGGACTAAACTCTCTCTAAAACAAAAATAAAGTGAATGGCGGAAATATCAAAGGCACGACTAGTCAGGCTTACTACCGCAAGCCTCAAACATCACTTTAAAACAAAATCCCAGTCTTTAAGCACCGGACATTACCCTGAGAGGTTTACAGTTTGCTGAAGGGCGTGCGTGAGTAGAAATCATATCGAAAACCACGCAGCTGGCATTCCGGCAGAAAGAGTCCGAGCTGTGTACTGATGTGTTCTCTTGCGTCTGGTCGAATGCGTGTGATGCGGACAAGTTGTATGTACCCCGCGTCTTCAGAGGACCGGGGATTTGCTACCGACCTGGAGGACTGTCGATGTCTGTCTCTTGCGTACGCCCAGGACAGGTTTATTGCGTTTTAACTCACCTAGGATAGTCATTGAGCTGACAGTATGCGTGCAAACACGTATATGAGCAGAAACAAGTATGTAGAAATGCGCACACGGGCGCGCACGCACTGTCACACACAGACACATGCGCGCGCACACGCACGCAGACATGCACGTATGCACGCACGCACACGCACACACACACACACACACACACACACACACACACACACACACACACACACACACACACATTTCCCCCCACACAACTCACACAGACACGCAGACAGACAGATACACAGAAAGACACACAATACACACACACACACACACACACACACACACACACACACACACACACACACACACATACACACACACACACGTACGCACGCACGCACGCATGCACGCACGCACGCTCGCAAGCACACACACACACACACACACACACACACACACACACACACACACACACACACACACACACACACACGCTGTCTGACTGAAGCCATTTACTGTCAGATTAACATATTGTTGTACTGACATTTGAAAGAATTATAAATTGATGAAAAACCAAAGTAATACAAGTAACGTCTAAATGATACAAATGTCATAAAGGAAAACTAAAGGGAAACACTTAACATTACAAGTAAAATAACAAAATCAGAAATAGAAATTATAAACAAATTACATCTTAGCTTTACTGAAAATTACAAATCTCTCTCTCTCTCTCTCTCTCTCTCTCTCTCTCTCTCTCTCTCTCTCTCTCTCTTATACACACACATGCACACAGAGCACCATCACACACGCCCCCCCCCCCCCAAAAAAAAAAAAAAAAAAAAAAAAAAAATCACCATACACAACCAGCTGCCGTGGCGAAGTGGTTAGCGTCGCGGACTCCCGGCGGAGGTCGTGGGTTCGAATCCATCAGAGTCATGTGGGTTTTTCTGCCCCGACCGGCTCCTACCCAGAGTTGAGTTTGCTGCGGACTCAGTTGGGAAGACTGGGACCACACAGTCGAGTTTCATCCAATTAATGGATGCGTTTCTGAGAGTGTTGCTCAAATTTTCTGACCAACACTGCAGGTGCCTGTATCTCTCGGGCCTGGCTGACGCCGGGATATATTATGAAAGGAAGCGTAGAGTACTTCCCTGTCATGTAGTCTCAGACCGAAATGGAAATCCGTAGCATCATCTTAATCATCCTCGTTCTCATCGATCAGCATAAAAAAAAAAACGTCTCCAATTCTGTGGTCCTTCATGCCCTGCTCTCATGGTGACCTCAATTTCGATGTCCTCTCCACGTCTGTGGCCTTGGTTTGGTTCCGTCGGGGTCACCGGTATCGGTGAGTTCATGGGGGCTGTCGTTGGACGGACGTGGTGGTGCCCTCCGGGGGGAGAGCTCACTCATGCCGGCTTCGCGACTAAGCAATTATTGTCGTAATTAGGGGGTTCAGTAGGTGGTGTCCTGCGTATGTTCGACCAGAACAGGTGCCACTGAACACCACCGAAGTGACTCGGCAACAGTGCAGTGTCTCCTCCGGTGGGTTGCATCTTGACGACTTGACATTGACTGCTCCCTGTGGATTGCCGGTGCCGGGGCTGCGGCGGGGCTGACCGGGCTGTGGCTGTGGGACGGGGTGTTGGAATGAGCGGCGTGGGTGCACTGCCTCTGAGGTGGCGCAAACGTTGGGACAGCAAAAAAAAAAAAAAAAAAAAAAATCACCATACACACACACACACACACACACACACACACTCTCTCTCTCTCTCTCTCTCTCTCTCTCTCTCACACACACACACACACACACACACACACACACACACACACACACACACACACACACACACACACATCCCCTTCCCCTTACTAACGTGTATGCTTGCACGCACACATATGCACTTACAGACAAACGAATACAACCAAATCCTCTCTCTCTCTCTCTCTCTCTCTCTCTCTTGCATGCACACACACACACACACACACACACACACACACACACACACACACACACACACACACACATTCACGCACGTACACACACACACACACACACACACACACACACACACACACACACACACACACACACACACGCACGCACGCACGCACGCACACACACACACACACACACACACACTCACACGCACACACATGCGCGCGCGCACACACACACACACACACACACACACACACACACACACACACACACACACACACACACACACACACGTAGCATTTTCAGCTGCTGTCAATTAGCAGTTGCTGCGTCACCTGGTGAATATTGATATGAAAAACACCAATGAAAAAAAGGGGGGGGGGGGGGGGAGTATAGGGGGCGGGAGGGGGGAATTGGGGCAGGGGCGGGAGAGAAGGAGGGGAGGAGGGACTTCACCTGCTCAGTTAGTGGCACTGCCGTAGTCAGTGTAAAGATGACGGGCTTACGGTTCTGTCGTCTGATGAGGTGTTTGAAGTGCTGGTTTGCCATCACACTGTTTGGTTCCCTCATTGTGCTGTTCTACCTCGCTAATTCCAGGCACTCCTCCTACAGTAGGTCGCTGCATACATGTGTGTGTGTGTGTGGGGGGGGGGGGGGGGGGGTATGAACGTGTGTGTGTGTGTGTGTGTGTGTGTGTGTGTGTGTGTGTGTGAGTGTGTGTGTGTGGGTGTGGGTGTATGTACGTGTGTGTGTGTGTGTGTGTGTGTGTGTGTGTGTGTGTGTGTGTGTGTGTACGTGTGTGTGTACGTGTGTGTGTGTGTGTGTGTGTGTGTGTGTGTGTGTGTGTGTGTGTGCGCGCGCGTGCGCGCGCGTGGGTGTGTGTGTATGTGTGTGTGTGTGTGTGGGGGGGGGGGGGGGTATGTGTATGTGGGGGGTGTGTGTGTGTGTGTGTGTACGTGTGTGTGTGTGTGTGTGTGTGTGTGTGTGTGTGTGTGTGTGTGTGTGTGTGTGTGTGTGTGTGTGTGTGTGTGTGTTTCCCTTACAAAATCAGTGGCATAGTTGTTGGTTTTTTTTTTCAAGTTTCTTTTCTTTTTTTCATTTAAAAGAAAAAGAAAACTTTCGTCTAAAAAGACACCTGCGTACTTGATTTGAACAATGTAAAAAGCTAGTAACAAAAGAAGATTCAGGCGCTGGTTTTTTTCAAAATGATAGTTCAGCTTAGCAGTTAAAAATACCCTGAGGAATTTAACTTTTTGTTTATATTCTAGAATTAGGTTCTCACCATTGTTAAGCAACATTAGACGTTTTTTCTCCAGATAGTTCTAATCCGTTGTTCTTCATATATATATATATATATATATATATATATATATATATATAGATAGATAGATAGATAGATAGATAGATAGATTCAATTATCAATAAAGCTTGTTCTTATGTCTTAGATTGAAGAAATAGGGGCAGAAAAGCATTCATATCTGCCGTGGTAGTTAATTCTGCTAACTAACAGTATGTGCATGAGAGGGTGAGACGGATAAATGCTTCTCAAAATGAGCCTTCAGCAAGCTTCTAGTCTCCAAGGGGGAGACAATCTCCAATGGGGATAAAACTCACAAACATATAACTCCTGGTCAGATACCGGTATTTTGAAACCTGACTGTTTCTCCTCAGTGACCGCGGAAAGTGGTAACTTGACTCTTCGGCCTTTTCGGGTTTTTTTTTTTTTTTTTTCTTTTTTTTTTTCCCAACGTCTGCTCCACCTCAGAGGCAGTGCACCCACCGCCGCTCATTCCGACACCCCGTCAACAGCCACAGCCTGGTCGGCCCCGCCGCAGCCACGGCACCGGCAATACACAGGGAGCAGTCAATGTCAAGTCGTCAAGATGCAACCCACCGGAGGAGACACTGCACTGCTGCCGAGTCACTTCGGTGGTGTTCAGTGGCGCCTGTTCTGATCTAACATACGCAGGACACCACCTACTAAGCCCCCAACTGACGACAATAATTGCTTAGTCGCGGAGCCGTGCGACTGAGCTCTCCCTCCGGAGGGCACCACCACGTCCGTCCAACGACAGCCCCCATGGACTCGCCGATACCGGTGACCCCGACGGAACCAAACCAAGGCCACAGACGTGGAGAGGACATCGAAATGAGGTCACCATGAGAGCAGGGCATGAAGGGCCACAGAATTGAGACTTTTTTTTTTTTAATGCTGATCGATGAGAATGAGGATGATTAAGATGATGCTACGGATTTCCATTTCGGTCTGAGACTACATGACATAGCTGTACTCTACGCTTCCTTTCATAATATATATCCCGGCGTCAACCAGGCCCGACGTGTTGGTCAGGAAATTTGAGCAACACTCTCAGAAACGCATCCATTATGTGGATGAAACTCGACTGTGTGGTCCCAGTCTTGTTGAATATATATATATATGATGCTGAACAATTATATATATATGAAGATCATGGATTAGGATTGTGAACAACATGGGAGCAATAGCTGATCCCTGAGGTATACCCATATCTACATTCCTAAAGGATGAATAAGTTCTTCCAATCCGTGTACATATGCTTCTTTCTATTAGGAAGCTTTTAATGTAATCAAACATTCTCCCAGAAATACCAACATCTTTTTAATTTGAAAAGTAGCCTTGCATGCCATACGCAGTCATAGGCGTTTTTAACATAAAAAGAGATGTAGCTAAAGTACTTTTTTCTGCGGAAGAATTGTTTTTTGATGTGACTGGTCAGTTTTACTAAATGATCTGTGGTACAACGACCTTTTCAAAAGCCTGCTTGCTGAACAGGAATCACACCATTTTCACAGTAATATTGTATAAAAAAATCGTTTTTTTTTTCTAAAAGTTTCATAAGATAAGATGTTAGAGGTATGGGTCTGTAACTATGTACAGATGTCCTCGGTTTGCCTTCCTTTAGTACTGGGGCTACTACCGAACTTTTCCGGATTCTTGGAATCGTGCTATTCATTCAACATTTTTGGAATAATGAATGCAGTAATGTGTGTGTGTGTGTGTATGTGTGTGTGTGTGTGTGTGTGTGTGTGTGTGTGTGTGTGTGTGTGTGTGTGTGTGTGTGTGTACTTAATGTCTTTTGGATGTATGGAATGTGACAAAAAATGTCAGGGTTAGAAGTGGCAGTTATTGCTGTATCAAATGCAAAAGACTGAACATACTATGTCAGCTGAAATTGTTGACGCTAAAGCCATAAGGACCCCAGCATGCTATATGCGAGCTTTACACGCTTGTGTGCGTGTTCATGCGGGGGAGAGTGATTGTCAGAATCGCTTTAGGGTAATGGTATATATGCACACACACTCTTCACTCAAACATTTCATGCTCCTGTGGTCCAGCTTCAATGAAACAAAACAGAACAAACAAAAACTCAACAACAAAAAAAGAAAAAGAAAAGAAAAGAAAAGGAAAGGAAAACAAACAATGTCATATACCCCCGTGGAGAGAACAGATAAATCAAAAGTATTTTAATATTTTTTCTCTTCTTCCCTTCCAACCCCCCTTTTTCTCCTTCTTCTTTATGTGTGTATCTTTACTCGTGCCAGTTCTCCCCTTTTTCTCATAGTCTGCTCCCCCTCCACCCTCACCTTTTTTTTTCTTTGATTTGTTTTTGTTACGTAAAGGTTAAATAGCTTTGCAGCCTCACTGGTTCTCAGTGTTCTTACTTAGTAATGATGTTGTTAGAACCACATCAGGCTCTGTAACAAACCTGCAGTGAAATGCATACTGTCTGAATGTGTGACGCATTAATACGTGTAAATGTACAGAAAAGACTAATGAAAAAATCACAGCTCGCTTTCAAAGTTTCATTGAAAATCATATCAGTTTTTTGACATACTGTTTGATGTGAACGTATTCTAAAAGGGAAACTAATCCACTAAGAATGTCCACCAAACTTTATGCTGATCATAAAGTGTGAATGATAGTGTGTGTGTGTATGCAGAATTCGAATCGAAAGAGATTATTCCAAGTATATCTGAATTCTGAGCGAAAGTCACTGAAACCAATTTATTGTCAAATTAACTTTGTACTGACCTTTAAGAAAGTACTATGAATAGAATATCAACATTTTTTAAAGGAATGTGATTCTCTCTCTCTCTCTCTCTCTCTCTCTCTCTCTCTCTCTCTCTCTCTCACACACACACACACACACACACACACACACACACACACACACACACACACACACACCCTTTCCATACATACACACCCACATACACATGCACGCGCGTGTGCGCGCGCGGACATACACACACACACACACACACACACACACACACACACACACACACACACACACACACACACACACACACACGCACACACACACACACACACGCACGCACGCAAACACACACACACAACACCACCTCCACGACTTGCACCACACCACACCACACCACACACACACACACACACACACACACACACACACACACACACACACACACACACACACACACCACCACCCTCCTACACACACACACACACACACACACACACACACACACACACACACACACACACGGGAGAACACTGAGGAGAATACTGAGGAAACGATGACTTGATTTGTGCCGTAGCAATGATAAGATTTCAGTGTTGCTGAATGGAAATGTTATTGTTACTGGAAACAACTGTTAAACACGCGCACTCACATGTGCTCACAAATTGTGGTTGTTGTTGTTGTTTTTAAAGAAAAGCACGCGCGCGCGCGCGTGCGTGCGTAAGCGTGTGCGTGTGCGCGTGTGTGTGGTGTTGTAATGAATTTCATTGATGAAGGAAATATCAGAGATGATTTGTGTGAATGTGAAAATAATATTGTAAACGTGAACGGGTATCATTTCACAAAGTAAAAGAGACGTTTTTAATGATAAACTTTTACCTAAGTGTCTTTTTTTTTCATGTAACACTGAAGCGCAAGTTAAAAAACAAAAGGAGAAAAGAGTAAGTAAATAATAAAATAAAACTTGCCAGGCTAAATAAGAAATTATTGATGTACACGTTGGGGAAATTATCAAAAGTATTTTCTTTTCAAAAGAGAGAGAGAACATGTATACTGACAAGAAAGCAGAGTACTACGAGAGTGAGAAAGAATGTTGTTCAGTCAATGGGAAACAGCTCCGACTGTCTTATCAACTTTGAAGTTCCCGATCGTGTACCCCTGTGTGTGTGTGTGTGTGTGTGTGTGTGTGTGTGTGTGTGTGTGTGTGTGTGTGTGTGTGTGTGTGTGTGTGTGTTCGTGCGTGCGTGCGTGCGTGCGTGCGTGTGTGTGTGTGTGTGTGTGAGTGTGTGTACGTGTGTGTGTGTGTGCGCGCGCGTGCGTGCGCGCGCGCGTCCGTGCGCGCGTTGGGTGCGCGCGCGCGCGTATTTATTTTGATTTTCAACACAATCATCATCATCATCATCATCATCATCATCATCATCATCATAATTGTTATTGCTGTTGTTGTTTACTCATCAATGATAGCCATGTCATCTTCAGAAATGTAGATGATGATGATGATGATGATGATGGGTGATGATGATGATGATGATGATGATGATGATGCATGCACAAACAAATATGGTAACATGGCTTTATAGTGGTTCATGTCCTCTGAGTACCAATGGACACTTCTTTGCCTACTCCTCACGCCGTTACTTGATGTTCTCAGTTTTCCCACGGTTTGTAAGTCATCACTTCTGCCAAAGAAATTATGTTTTCATATGGGTCGGGTCAGCAAGAGTTTATAATGATTCAAAAAAAAAAATCAAAAACAAATAAAAAAAAACAACCGCCACATCAGTCTTAACGCAACTTCATAGACAGATGAAATCAGGGTCTAGAACGGACCCAATATATTGAGGTGTGGATGCATGGTTCGGGTTTGGATTCACAACGCGGATCTATGATCCGTCGAGCAAAATTATGTCACCATTTCCGTCTCCTCGCTTCACTCTACCCTCTTTCCTCGTGCCATATTCCTCGAACACAACTCACCCTCTCTCCTACTGTCCCTCTCTTTCAACTTCATTCGCCACTTTGGCTTCACAAGGAGAGTATTGCGCATGTTAATGTCTGTACTGTTTTTATTGTTTTGTCGCTGAGGAAGGCTTATTGCCGAAAATTTCTTGACTTGTTTTGTGTTGTGCATTAAAGTGCGTTACTTCACACTTTGTTTTGTGTGCTCTTCCGCTTTTCGTCGTGTTCCGGTAACGCAGTTACTGCTGACGAATCGGTAACTGTTTATGAAGCAATAAATTCCCCTTATATACTGAACATTTCTGGTGATACGAGCGTTGACATTTCGTATTTTCCAAATCTCATTTTCAAAAAAACAAAGGGGAGGTAACTCTTTGAGTCAGAACTTACAGTTACTTCCCCTGTGGGTCTGTGTGTCTTTCTGTTCATTTAACTTGACATTGAAAACAAACTGACATATCACTAAAGCCATGCTGACAAATGGCACAGATGCAGAGTCCAGTACTGTGGAATTCAAGGAGCCAGCTTCTCTCAGGCTTCGGAGCTCTCCAGATTGCTTTGCGAAAGAATTCCGAGCAAACGAGACACGCCCCCTCTGGAATATGTCTCCACTTTCCTCACTCTGACACGCGGGCGGAACACGTCAATCAAACTTCCATCCCTTCCCAACAAAAGCGAAGTAAGACTGGTTCTCTCCCACACGTCACAGCAACGGGAGTCGCCGCAGTGATCAACTGCCTGTGCGTATGTCATTACGCCGACCTACACGCGGTCTACGCAGAAGGCGGATCTGCTACGTCTGTGTTACACCCTGATGCACGTGCCCCGCATACACTGGATTGTGGTGGAGGACAGCGCGGAGAAGACGGCTACGGTGAGTTAAGGGTTGGGGATTTGAATACGGCGAGTTGTGGGGTTAGGATTTTGATATGGTGAGCTGTGGATTTAGGATTTTGATACGGTGAGTTGTGGGGTTAGGATTTTTATACGGTGAGCTGTGGGTTTAGGATTTTGATACAGTCAGATGTGGGTTTAGGATTTTAATACGGTGAGTTGTGGGGTTAGGATTTTGATATGGTGAGCTGTGGGTTTAGGATTTTAATACGGTGAGTTGTGGGTTTAGGATTTCAATATAGTGAGTTGTGGGTTTAGGATTTTAATAAGTGAGTTGTGGGTTTAGGATTTTAATATGGTGAGTTGTGGGTTTGGGATTTTGAATATGGTGAGTTGTGGGGTTAGGATTTAATACCGTGAGTTGTGAGTGTGGGATTGTAATATGGTGAGTTGTGGGTTTAGGATTTTAATATGGTGAGATGTGGCTTTGGGGTTTTATTACGTTGATTTGTGGGTTTAGGATTTTAATACAGTGAGTGGTGGGTTTGGGGGGTTATTATGGTGAGTTGTGCATTTGGATTTTAATGTAGTGAGATGTGGGTTTTGGATTTTAATGCAGTGAGTTGTGGGTTTGGGATTTGAATATGGTGAGTTGTGGGTTTAGGATTTTAATACGGTGAGTTGTGGGTTACAGATTTTGAATTTTGGATTTGGGATTTTAACTCGGTGAGTTGTGGGTTTGGGATCTTAATACAGTGAGCTCTGGGGTTTGGCATTTAATATGGTGAATTGTCTCTTTTGGATGTTAGTACGGTGAGTTGTGAGTTAGAGATTTTAATGTGGTGAGTTGTGTGTTTGGGATTTTAATAGGGTGAGTTTTTTGTTTGGGATGTTAATACGGTGAGTTGTGGGTTTTGGATTTTGATACGATGATTTCTGTGTTTGAAATTTCGCACATTGAGTTATGCTGGTAGTGGTGGTGGTGGTGGTGGTGGTGGCAGTGTTTGTGTGTGTGTGTGTGTGTGTGTGTGTGTGTGTGTGTGTGTGTGTGTGTGTGTGTGGCGGGGGGGGGGGGGGGGGGGCAAATGCCCAGTGACGGTGAGGAAAGACCCACTGAAAGGAAAGTCCTTTTGATGGCAGGAAAGACTGTACAGGGCACGTAAGATCTGTTGTGGAGGTATGTTGTTTTCAACAATGGCGGACCGGCAACGAATGAGTCCGAGGGATCCACAAAGCAGTTGCGTGACGGTGGTGTCTTTACTGGTGGGCTCCGCAATATTGAAATATGAGCTGACACGTCCATGGGGACGTTCCCGTGAAGGTTCTGTCCCGTCACGTTCACTAGCCATTACACAATGCCGTCTGCCAGAGAGAAACTTGTGTCCCTTGAAGTCTTATGGAATGCTCTGCGCGTGCCTGCAACGCAGGCTTCCAAATCCCAAGAGGGGTGCACGATTGCTCCTAGATGGTTGATACAACAGTTGAGGACAGTACTTCTCTGGGTCCCACTCACACCTTCAGCTGTACCTTTTTCTTTCTGGCCTCTGCCGCAGATCAAGGACTGTTGATCTGCAGGCACTGAAGAGAGAAAGATGGCGTGGTCTCTGGACTCGCGAAGCTCACATTCTGTGTGGGTCTCTGTATCCTTTGCTGCTCAGAGAAGGTAGCATCTCCGCTGATTCAACTTCGCTAGGTGGAACAGCCTGGCGCCACTGCTTTCCAGCTGTTTGGGTCCAGTCAAAACTTTCCAATGAAGCTGTGTTTGTCCTTGAAGCGCTTGTTCAGATAGTACTGTCAACGCTAACCTTCCACCGGTTCACCACAGAACAGCTTCTCATGAAGACGCGGATCCAGCATTCGCATAAGGTGGCAGGCCCATCTGAATGGGGCTCTTCTCAGCAGGGTGTGGAAGCTAGACGACTCAGCTCGAGCTGAAAAGTCTCCTGAGAGAAGAGGGCAGTCCAACAGAAGATATCTGGACGAGAGTTGCCCTGGCTATGTCCACCATGACAAGACTCGGTGTCGTCTGCAAACACAAGGTCTGCCAGCTTCCCAGTGCAAATAGCGGTACGTGTAAAGTCGACAGATAAGAGGCGTATCCTCTGTGGATGCACAAGCAGGACCGTGGACAGGGGTCTCAAATAGAAAACAAATCCTCAGTCGTTCCAGAATCAGCTTTTCAGACGTCTTCTCAGCACCTCATGCTCGGACTGTTAGCCAGATGTTTGTGTGAGGTCTGGCATCAAATGAACACATTAATCTGACGGACGAGAACTCTTAACATGCAGTTACGCAGAGCCTTCAGCCTGCCTGGCACAAGTCACACTCTGCCCATGACTGTCCATCCAAGACCTTCCAACAGGGCACCATGGACCATAGAGACAGACTGAAAAAGTCTTGAATGGACTAGAACGTGCGTAGGACTGTCCACAGCGCCTCTATCATGACCATGACAGCAGACAGAAGGAACTATGAATGGACAACAGAAAGCGCTAGTCTGGTAACAGTGCATCTGTCTTGTGGCTCCTAACCATAAAGACGTTCAGCTGCGAAGATCACTGACTGCCCACGTGTCCCCTGAGACTAACTGCCAAGGGAAAGTAATGGCAGCCAGTACCCATCAGAGCCGCTGATTCATTTGTGGGTGATTCGGCCCCAATCATTCCCTCCCCAGAGTCGAGTGTCTGGGCTCAACTGAGCAGACTGGGGACCACACAGTTGAAGGTCATCCACTTAATGGAAGCGTCTTTGAGAGTGTTGTTCAATTTAATTGACCAACACTACAGGTGTCTGTATCACTCGAGCCTGGTCGACGTTAGGTTGCAACATGAAAGTAAGCATAGAGGGCAGCACTGCCACGCACTCTCTGAGTAGAACAGAAGTTCATAGAATCATCATCATTATCATCGTCAACATCATCATCAGTATAAATTAATTGTTTAATGAAGATGATAATCAGTTAAAAGAAGAAAAAAGAAATTTAACAACAACAACAATACCAATTGTGACAATAATCATAAGCAATGACGATGTCGACGACGACGACGACAACGATGATGACGACGATGATGATGATGATGATGATGCTGAGAAGAAGAAGAAGAAGAAGAAGAAGAAGAAGAAAGAAGAAGAAGTGATCCACTGTTACTTTGGACTCTTCAAATCCTCCATACTTTATGACTGGCACAACTGACACCAGTAATTACCTACGGTTATACATTTCTCTCCCACAGGTGGCAGAGATTCTGGCCAATTGTCGCGGGCCCAGCGTGACTCACCTGTCAGCTAAGACCACCAAGAGGACCACTCACCGGGGTGTGACCCAAAGAAACGTTGCCCTCGACTGGATTCGCCACTGTGTGCAGCCAACGCCGCAGGGTGGAGGTGTCTACTTTGCCGATGACGACAACACTTACGATCTGCTGGTGTTTGAGGCAGTGAGGCTCTACTATGCATACATTCATATATACATACATACACGCACGCACATACATACATATATTAATACATACACACATGCAACATTCATACATACATACACACATACACACACACAGTTGGGGGTGAAAAGTGAAAACTTTACAAAATATATGAATGTCAAAAAAAATTATTTGCATTTTTTTTTTTCATTAAATCAATTACGTGTGTTCACAAACATGCTTCTCATTATACAATCTTATTCCATTTACTTTATTTATTAATCGCATCAATTGTTTATATTCACTTATGAATAATTTTGCTTTTCTCTTTATTTATTTTTTATCCCCAACTGGCACCTTATCCACAGGGAATAAAAAAAAAACCCACTACAACATAAAATTCCTTGCGGTCTTCTATCTGCAGTCATCTCTGGCTTCTCTTTGGTCGCTCTGAAAACAAGTTTTCCATTCCAGCCCCCAAGGTTGAAAAAATATTTATCTATCTTGACCAAGTCAAAAGACTGTCCTCTTGTCTGGCAACTCCTTGTCTGCCATATAGATCAATAACACACCCGTCCCACAAACAGTGAGCTTCTCTCACCCTTCACGTGGCTCACTGTCCAATCAACTACAAGAAAAGGTTAGGGAATCAAGTTCTGTACACATATGATCGAACAGTCTGATCATAATCCTAAAATTCCCCCCCTTTCAAAAACTCCACCTCCACTACTCAACATGAAAATCTACTGACGTTCACACATAATATCTCTTGTTATGACAAGCACCGGACCGGTAATGGGGGGCAGCAGGTTTGGATGACCATGGAGCGTTTCAGCACTGGCGGAATTTTCCCTAGGAGTTAACATCGGTTCCGACTCCTTTCAGAAAAAAAATCCTTCAAATGGGATTATAAATGGAAGCCCCATGTGTGAAACACACACACACACACACGTAAAAACTCATCACCAACTTTCAGTATAGAAGGCCAGTATGGTCGTTGGTGTAAATGACACGTTTCATGAAAAATAGGAAGAACGAATGAAGAAAATAAAGTTGAGTGACTGATATTGACTGAATGACATGGGAAAAACAACTGGAGGTAGCGCCACCAGGCAGTTCTTCAGTCAGCTCTACCCAGGTAGGCAGTATGTTGTATAAACGAGAGCATCGATTGTAAAGCGCTTAGAGCTTGGCCTTCTTTGGAGGATAGGCACTATATGAAATCTCTTTATAGAAATAATACACACAAAAAAAAACAAGCACACAACAAGTGTAAAGTGACGTTATTTTGTTTACAAAGGACACCAAAAAACTTCTGGATATTTCGGCGAAAGCGCCTTTTTCAACAAACACAGGACAAAAGAGAAAAGAGATCAAAAACAATACTTCCCTTGCACAGCACAATCCACAAAAATCATGTTTCTTTGTTTATCAAGATAGGCCTGGTACCCCTGTAACTGCCTGCCGCCTCACCAGTTCTCGCCATGGAGGTCAGTCTTAACTGAAGGAACCATTGTTTGGCGAATCTACATCGCGAACTAACAACAAACAAAAGTCTGTATCTTAACTGAAGCCCATGTCCATTATCTGCTTCTCAGAGTTCGACAATCTAAGAACTGATTCTTAATGGAAGTTCGAACAATCTCTCCTCCAGGAAGGCAGTGCATACTGTAACACTGGTTGCTGGTGCTGACCTGAGACATATTACAAGACATTCTAAAACTTTGAACTGTGTTAAATAGATTTTAAATATCAATGTTAGCACACTGCCAAAAAAAAAAAAAATCATGGACAAACGAATTACAAGACAAAACACTTTTGTCATCGCCTATCTTGTGCTGAAGTGGATGAAGATAAGTGATTGCTTGTTCATTTTCGTTGTCCTGAGTGTTTTGTTTCTTGCCTGAAGAAGACCTACGAAGTCGAAACGCGTTGTTTTGTCTTGTGATTCGTTTGCCCACTTTTTTTTTTTTTAGTCATGTGCTAACATTAATATTCATAATTAGTTTAGATTTCCTTCTGCAATCTCTCCATTTTGCAGCTAGATCTGTGTTAACTAGGCTGTGAAATTAGTTTCAGCAAATCTCTTAGTCCAATATATCACATTTTTCAAAGCACTGTATGTTTTGGTCGTACCAAATAGAAGTGTTTACTTACGCATCGAAAACGGAAATTTAGGTCAACCAAAACACACTGATTGCAGTCATTGGAGAGTGATTTCCATGAAAGGAGGGCTTTGATATGGTTACACCCCTTTGCAGAAACAGTTCCAAGAACATGTCAAGGGAACGTTTAGAAAGAGTGGGGTTTAGTTTCCGCCGAGGACATTGACGAACAAAGTACAAAGACACGATGCATTTCGACCTCTTGGGTCTTCTTCAAGTGAAAACAAAATAGGTTACATTTACATTTAGGACAGTATAAACAAAGAACGAAGAGCGACTTATCTGATGTCCATGTGGTATGCTGTGAAGAATGGGGTCAGCCATTCTTCACAGCATACCACATGGACATCAGACGACGCAGCTATGGCCAATTTTGAGATTTCACAGATAGTGAATCTGATAAATAATCAACAAATTATGTAAAATTGAAGTTATCATACGCTGATTTGTAGGATCCATGTTCTGTAGTGAAGTTAAATGTTGAGGCTTTACCAGGCGGTTTGCAGGATCAACAACCTAATGCAATGCTAAGGTCAGTATGTTGAGAGCTAACGAACTACCGATCAAAACCGATCTATGGATCAAAACCGTCTCTGAAAGGAGGCATAATATTTGATTGTGTGCAGGGGCAACGTCCTTTTGTCTTTTAATAGTGTCTCTTGATTGATTTTATTGGGTGTCTTTTATTCCTTGTTTACTCTTAATGTTTCTGTTGTTGCTTGTACATCCGTCGACCTCAACATTGTCTGTGGTAAATGCATGGTGTGATCTCTACATTCCTGTTGTTGTTATTGCTACTTTTGTTTGATAGGCAGAACACACCATCTCTAGAAATGATGATGAAGATGATGATGATGATGATGATGATATGATGATGATTGTGGTCGTTGAGGTGGTGGTGGTGATGATGATGACGACGACGACGATGACGATCATGATGAGGAGGAGGAGCAGGAGGAGGAGGAGGGAGGAGGATTTTTATCATAATTTTTTTTCGTCCGTGCTCCTATCAAACTCATCGTTGTTGGCGAGTTCACGGGGACTTTCGCTGGGAACAACGATGCGGCCCCCTAGAGGGGGCCGCTCTTTCGCTCTGCTTTCACGACCAAACCATTGGATTGCGTCAGTAGACGACTCAGTATGGAAGTATCCCCCTTATGATGATCAATCACGATAGGCATGACTGAACACTGCCACAGAGATTCAGCCTCAGAGCGGGATCTCCTCTGGTAAGTGGCTTCGCTACGATCTGACACTGATTGCTCCCTGTGAGCTAGCGGTATTGCAGCTGCGACAGGACGCGACAGATGTGGGTGTGTGTGGGGGTGGCCGGATTGAGCGGCGTGGGGTTTAGAGTACAGGGGGGAAGGCGGAGTGGGGGCACAGAAAATAAGACTAATAAGGTACTTGTACTGGGCAGGTGCGGTGGACGTCTAAGGTGTCCATATGGCATGTGGGGTTTGCTGGTGCTGTCTTATGGGAAGGGCCTGTATGCTCCAATAACAAGGTATATGAATTTCGATCCCAGAGTGGGCACGTGTGTGTGTGTGTGTGTGTGTGTGTGTGTGTGTGTGTGTGTGTGTGTGTGTGTGTGTGTGTGTGTGTTCGTGCATGCGTGTGTGTACGTGCGTGCGTGCGTGCACGTGTGCGTGTGTATGTGTGTGTGTGTGTGTGTGTGTGTGTGTGTGTGTGTGTGTGTGTGTGTGTGTGTGTGTGTGTGTAGATGCAGTTTACCTTGATCTGAGAAAAGCTTTTGATACAGTTCCCCATCATAGACTTATTAATAAGCTGGCTGGATACGATATACAAGACGTGATTTTTTTTATAATGAAAGATCCCAGTTCGTAAGTGTCAGTGGCATCCGTTCGTCAAAGGTAAGAGTAACAAGTGGTGTACCACAAGGTAGTGTCCTGGGCCCAACGCTGTTTATATACTTTATAAATGACATGCCTGGACAGTTTGATTGTGATGTCAAAATTTTTTGCAGATGACACCAAGGCTTACTCAGCAATTCGAAATACTGAAGACAGAGATCATTTACAAATGTGTATACATACATTGGTTGAATTGACAAATACTTGGCTGTTGCAATTTGATAGTGAGAAATGTAAAGTACTCAACCATGGAAAGAGCAATCTACATTATGAATACGTAATAACAGAGAAATGGTTTAACACGTATGCTGGACAGTACAGCAGCTGAAAAGGATTTGGGGTTCACCATGGACCCAGAATTAAGCTTTGATTCACATATAACAAATATTGTGAAAAAGGAAATCAAATTTCTGGTCTGCTTTTGAGAACTATTACAAATAGGTCTCCTGAAATAATGGTTCCATTATTCAAAGCTTTAGTCGGGCCCATTCTTGAATTCGGGAACTCGGTACGGTGCCCCTACTTAAAAAAAAGCACATAAATATGATTGAATGTGTTCAACGCAGATTTAGCAAGTGTATAACTGGTACTGGAGATCTTGGTTACGAGGAGCGTATAGCTCTACTTAGGTTGCCCAGCCTAGAATTCAGGCGACTAAAAGGTGATCTCATCGAAGTATTAAAGATCATGCGCAATATTTATTATCCATGCACTACCTCTTCCCTGTTCACCTTCGCTATGATGAAACTCGAGGGCACAACTTCAAATTTAAGTAGACCAACTTCGTAACTAACCAGTTCCACAGGGTTTTTTTTTTTTTTCACTAATCGTATTATTAATCTGAGGAACAACCTTCCATATGATACCATTAATACATCATCAGTTAACGCCTTCAAAAATCAAATTGACAAAACTTTTAAGGACCACGTATTTTCCATTGATCTAAATCTTTATTGAAGCGGTGATAAATGTACACACTAGGCCTAATTTAACCAAAGGACTGTCACTATGTAGTGACCCAAAAGCATATTGATGCACACTAATAATGAGGGCAAAAGGCTTTTAGCCTGCAGGCAAAAATATCCTGTGATATTTCTGTGTGTATGAGTATGAATTTGTGTGTGTTGCACAGAGAGAGAGAGAGAGAGAGAGAGAGAGAGAGAGAGAGAGAGAGAGGGTGAGAGCATGTGGGGGTATATATATATATATATATATATATATATATATATATATGTGTGTGTGTGTGTGCGCGCGACGCGTGCGCACACGCATGTGTATGTGTGTGTGTATGTATGCATGTGAGAGAGAGATTGTGTGTGTGTGTGTGTGTGTGTGTGTGTGTGTGTGTGTGTGTGTGTGTCTGTGTCTGTCTGTCTGTCTGTCTGTCTGTCTGTAAGTGTGTATTCGTATGTGTGTAAGTGTGTGCATGTGTGTGTGTGTGTTAGTGTGTTAGTGTGTGTGTGTGTGTGTGCTTGTGTATTTGTGTATATGTGTATGTGCTTTAGTGTGCGCGTGTGCGTGTCCATGTGTATGTGTGTGTGTTGTGTGTCTGTCTGTCTGTGTCTGTGCTCTGCTAGAGGAAGAGAAGGAGAGACAGACAGACACAGACAGAGGGGGGAGAGAGCGAGAGGGAGGAGACAAGACAGAGAAAAAGTGACAGAGAGAGGGGGAGGAAGAGAGAGGGAGGGAGACAAAGAGACAAAGACAGAAAAAACAGAACGAGACAGAGACACAGAAGAAGAAAGAGCATACACATGTGCGCGCGCGCGCGCGCTCGTGTGTGTGTGTGTGTGTGTGTGTGTGTGTGTGTGTGTGTGTGTGTGTGTGTGTGTGTGTGTGTGCGTGTATGTGCGTGTGCGTGCGTGTGTGCGTGCGTGCGTGCGTGCGTGCGTGCGTGCGTGCGTGCGTGCGTGCGTGCGCGTGCGCGCGTGGTGGCGTGCTTGCACGAGCGCATTGCAACAGAGAATGGTATTCCAGTGATCCTTCCATTTTTCTCCTTTTTTTTTACTGATCTACATTTAGAATGGAGCAAAGCCAAACGACTTCGGTCTGTTTCTCTCCTGTGCAGATCATCGGATGGGAAGGTGAATGGGGCCTTAACAGGAAGTTTCCCGTGGACATGGCGTCCTTCTCCGTCGGCTTGGAGCTGCTGCTGAAGATGCCACAGCTGAAGTTCCAATACAGCTGGCCCTCTGGTCACCTGGAGACCCGGTTCCTGGAGAGTCTGGCACTGCCCCTGGATGAATACACGGTAGAACCTGACGTCAACTGCTCTCAGGTAACTGACTGTTGACGTCATAAACAGGTCACTGACTGACTTTGTTGACGTCATCAACAGGTTACTGAATGTTGACGTCATCAACAGGTCACTGACTGTTGATGTCATAAACAGGTCACTGACTGTTCACGTCATAAACAGGTCACTGACTGTTGACGTCATCAACAAGTCACTGACTGTTGATGTCATAAACAGGTCACTGACTGTTCACGTCATAAACAGGTCAGTGACTGTTGACGTCATAAACAAGTCGCTGACTGTTCACGTCATACACAGGTCACTGACTGTTGACGTTATAAACAAGTCGCTGACTGTTCACCTAAGAAACAAGTCACTAACTGTTGACGTCATAAACAGGTCGCTGACAGTTTACGTCATACACAGGTCACTGACGTCATAAACAAGTCGCTGACTGTTCACGTCAGAAACAGGTCTATGACTGTTGACGTCATATACAGGTCGCTGACTGTTCACGTCATGAATTACAGCAGGGTGAGAAAGTGGTAAATAAAGGCAGGGGGGAGAGGACGGACGGAGAGAGTGGAATGGAATAAGGGTAGAGAAGTAGGGACGACCAAAAAAAGAGGTGAAAATGGTGGATTCCAGAGAAGTCTGGAACATCTAGGCGGAGAGCCCGGAGAGTCAGCTGTAAACACTTTCATTCACAAGACTAGTAGACGAGGAGAAGACTGCCTGTGAAAGCACATAAGTAAGAATTTTTGAGAGAAAAAAAAAAATACGCCCGAAGGTGCGGGTAGGGCCCAGAGAAAACTGTCCTCGACTGACGTACAAACCATCTGGGAGCAATCCTTTACCACTCTTGGAAATCTGCGCTGTGTTCACATAGAGTGCAGCACGCACAGGGCATTCAACTAACAAGTGAAAGGACATAATTGTCCCCGCAGATGCCAATGTGTAAATGGCCACTGGATGTGACACGACAGAACCTCCACGGGAACGTTTCCCATGGGTGTACCAGCCATTTTTCATAACTGCAGACCCCACCGGCAAAAAACACCACCGTCAAACAACTGCCGTGTGCATCCCGCAACCTCACTCGTTGCTGCTCCGCTGACAGGTGATGACAGTACACCCTCCAGACACGGCCAAGCTTTCGCCATGAGGTCATACGTGCTCTCCGAAGAGAATCCCCAGACAGTTTTTCCCGTTATCCATTGAACTTTCCCTGCGGTCAGTGAGTCTTTCCTCACCGTCACTGGACCTTTCCCAGGAGTGGAGGACATGGCGAGTAAACTACGTATTTGATAGCATGCTTCATCTGAGAGGAAAATATCAGACAGTTTTAACCGGAGAGCGTAATATTACTGTTTCTTTTATCCATTGTGGGCCGGCTTGTGTTGCCTGTGTGTGAGTCAGATAAAAACAGATTTTCATCCACCATGGGCTGAGAGTTCAGTCTAGCACTAATGGCTCAATGGTAGCTTTCTCTTCCTGAAATTCTGTAAACGATGTGGAAGACAAAGAATACTTTTTTTTTAATGAGGACCTTTTCTGGCGGCCCCAACAGTTATGGATAAACTCATCAGACTAACGATAATCTCTTTACAACATGGCCATCATAAACACGGACAGAATTATAACAAAAATGAGCCAACGGAGAGCGTTTGACTGAATTAAGCAGCGCATACAGCCTAAGTAGCTAAGTTGTCGCCATGGGATCGTGTCGCAGCGATAGTATTTCACG
>JADBJO010001667.1:272500-285000 GCA_016801955.1 Conus betulinus
GACGTCAGCGTCTCAGTCCAGCGACCATCATTCAATAAAGAATCGATCACGCTTTGTTGGATCTCGAGGGTGGATGACCACCTTCGGAAGAACTCGAACCTATCTGCCGGTGTGCACCTGATGGGCAGTGAGATGAGTTGGATAGCTGCAGCGGTAACTGCAGCGGTAAGTCTTGGCTAGAGCAGAGACCAGGGCTGCTGAGACCATGGGTAGTTTAGGGGGCTCAAACATGGGTTAAAATAAGGCGTTAGACACTAACCAGACAATACCCAACTCTTTGTAGTGTATGTGTAGAGCGTATACCAATGATTCCATGGACTCGTAGACTTTGGATCTTCGCATCTGATAATGTTAGCCTTTATGATGTGTGTGATTGTATGACCAGTAATCTCGTTAGCTGAACCGAAATGATCGGGTGATCATGGTAATGAGTCTTTGTTAATAGTGGGTTGTATGATTAGTAATCTCATTAGCTGAACCGGAATGATCGGGTGATCACGGTGATAAGTCTTTGTTAATAGTGTTTCAAAATAGAGCGACTGATGGCGGAGAACGAAGCAAAATTTAGAAACAGTGGGGGTTAGTTGCCGCCAAGAACATTGACAAACAAAGTACAGGACAAGACACGATGCATTTCGACCTCTTGGGTCTTCTTCAAGTAAAAAAAATAACAAAAAAATAGATCACATTTGACATTTAGGACAGTACAAAACAAAGAACGAAGAGAGACTTATCTGATGTCCATGTGGTATGCTGTGAAGAATGGCCGGCAGAAGGAAGTGACAGAGGGGATTATGGGAAAGAAAAAGGGGGGGGGGGGGGGGGGTGTTGCGTGAAGGGAGGGGATGAGTGAGGCGATGGGGTTGTGTGGTTAGTTAGGTGGGGTGGTGTGGTATATGTGACGGTTGTGGTTATCAATCTACCTTAACCACAACCGTCACATATACCACACCACCCCACCTAACTAACCACACAACCGCATTGCCTCACTCATCCCCTCCCTTCACGCAACCCCCCCCCCCCCCTCTTTCCTTTCCCATAATCCCCTCTGTCACTTCCTTCTGCCGGCCATTCTTCACAGCATACCACATGGACATCAGATAAGTCTCTCTTCGTTCTTTGTTTGTACTGTCCTAAATGTCAAATGTGATCTATTTTTTTATTATTTGTTTTACTTGAAGAAGACCCAAGAGGTCGAAATGCATCGTGTCTTGTCCTGTACTTTGTTTGTCAATGTTCTTGGCGGCAACTAACCCCCACTCTTTCTAAATTTTGTTAATAGTGGTTTGTATGATTAGTAATCTCATTAGCTGAACCGGAATGATCGGGTGATCACGGTGATAAGTCTTTGTTATAGTGGGTTGTATGATTAGTAATCTCATTAGCTGAACCAGAATGGTCGGGTGATCATGGTGATAAGTCTTTATTAATAGTGGTTTGTATGATTAGTAATCTCATTAGCTGAACCGGAATGATTGGGTGGTCATGGTGAAACAGGGTGTATGTGTATACCATTAACTTCACTGGCTGAACTAGGATGAATCGGAAAGTGACTCGTCAAAAATGAGGTCTTTAGCAGATGTTGTTTGCTAAACTTATTTTCTTCTAGGGATTTTATTTTCTTTTGACATTTTTATCTTGAACTTTATCTGCTCTTGCTTCTGTCTTGTTTGAATCATCACATATGATGAAAGAAATTTCAGATCTATCATTTACTCAACCACCACTGCACAACATTAAACATACACATACACACAACGTGTGTGATCGGTCATGATTTTCACATATGCAATTGATGATAGAAGACAAAGTTAGGCACAGTCTCTTTGTTTGTTTGTTTGTTTATTTTCATAGGACTCTCTTTTTTCTTTTAATGACTTGTGCGTTGGCTCGGACGCAGTGACGGCCCTGATATGGCCCTTTGTTGTCGGCTAGGCTATAAGCAACATTACTTACTTACTTACTTTGTTGTTGTTTTTTTGTTGATGATGATGATGATGATGATGATGATGATGATGATGATGATGATGATGTTGATGATGATGATGATGATGATGTGGCCAGCAGTTCTGCATGTGGAATTTCTTCGTCATGCACCTTCTAGTGACGCTGTTCAAACTTCGCCGTAAATAGACTGCAACAGAGAATCTAGAACAAAGTGGAACCCCTTCGGGGAATTATAATTCTTCAACATGGATCGCGAGGTGGTGAAATTTCTGGAGCCAAGTTTCAACTTCACCCAGATCTTGCATCTTTCAGATCTTAATATAAAAAAAGACTACTGCTTGCAATAAAGTCAACGTAGAGGAAATACAAGTCACAGTACAAGGATGACGATGGATCCGGAAAGAAAAGCAAGGACAAGCACCATGGCAAGTACCAAAGTTTGTGTGTGGACCCGGTGACAAGCATACATGTCGTCACTGTTATGTTTTTTCTTCTATTTTTCATTCAACATAAAAGAAAGAAAGAAAATGAATCTGGACGTGATAGTTAATATTCAGTTAGGTTCGCCATCTCCTTCTTACAACCTCGAGCAACCAATCACAAAGTAAATGAATAACAAACAAGGGAAGTAAATCTTACATACAAATGTTGCAACTCCCCTCTCCAGCTAAATGCTATATGTAATATTAATTGTATTCTCCAGAAGTCTTTCGTCTTCATCACTATGTAATTTGATGTCTTAAATATCAGCTGCAACTTTGTAGTGGTTGAAACATCATAAATATTATCCAGTATGATTCTTTCTCTATCACAATTTAATTCTAATATCATGAACACTAACCTTTTTTTCAAACATAACTGGAATTATTTGATTTAAATCAAACAACATTAAACAAAAGCAAACTTGAAAGAAACCATTTAGCCATTCTTTCAAACATCTAAATTCAAAGAAAATACTCATTCATTTTTACAGGCATTCTCACAATTCTTCTACTTCTGGTTGTAGTGTGTTTTACATCTCTTGTTTCTGGTATGTCTGATTTTCCGCTTGTATTGATTATTTGTTTTTGTGAATACTTGTTTGTTTCCTTGTTTGTTTGTTGTTTTTTTGTTTTGTGTGTGTGTGTGTGTGTGTGTGTGTGTGTGTGTGTGTGTGTGTGTGTGTGTGTGTGTGTGTGTGTGTGTGTGTGTGATTTGATTGTTGATGTCTGAATCAAAGTCACTCTCACTTTCTTCCAGTAAAGTGTATTGTCTGTCAAGATTGCCTGTTCTATGTTCATTTATTTATTTTGTGTGTGTGTTGTTGTTTAAATACTTTCTTTTCACAGGTTGTTTTCTGTTTGTCTTTCATTTCCATCAGTTCTTTTCTATTTCTTCTCAATATCTCTGTGTTTGTTTTAATTACGTATGATCTAGGTGCATTCACTGGTTTAAGAATTTTTGCTGGCATCTATTCATCATTTTCATTCACACAGACTTTATCATCCGGTTTGAGTTTGAAGAACACTCCTTTGCTCCTCTATCAAAGTGGTGGTTGTGCTTCTTTTGTTTTTCTTTCAAATTTTTTCGACTTTGTTGGATTTTTTTTCTTTTTATGTTGCTTTGTTGGAATATCTAACCTTGTTCTGAGTGTTCTATTCATTAGTATTGTTGGGTGTGTGCTGCTAACAGGTGTAGATCTGTAGTTCAGCACTGCCAAGTATATATCTTGATTACTATACCTGGCTTTTTAGAGTAACTTTTCAGGCCAGAACATGAGTCGTCTTGCTCTGATTTTATATTTCTCTATGCCTTGATGACCTTTATGAATTCGGTCAAGTATTTCTCTTTGCATTGATTTGGGGATCAAAATCCTGTCTGCTTTGAACATGAGATCATCTACGATACTGAATTGTTCATTATACTGGAAGGAATGTCTTAGCTCTGTAGGGACATTTTGTTTGTTTCCGGGCCATCCAGTTTTTATTCATTTTTGTTGTTGTTGTTGTTGTTGTTGTTTTTGTTTGTTTGTTTGTTTTTGCTGTCTCAACCTCTGCGCCACCTCAGAGGCAGTGCCACCCACGCCGCTCATTCCGACACCCCGTCCACAGCTATAGCCCGGTCGGGCCCCGCCGCAACGTGGAGAGGACATCGAAACTGAGGTCACCATGGCAGCAGGGCATGAATGGCCACAGGTACAGGCACCTGCAGTGCTGGTCAGGAAATTTGAGCAACACTCGCAGAAACGCATCCATTAAGTGGATGAAACTCGACTGTGTGGTCCAGTCTTCCCAACTGAGTCCGCAGCAAACTCAACTCTGGGTAGGAGCCGGTCGGGGCAGAAAAAACCCACATGACTCTCTGATGGGATTCGAACCCACGACCTCCCAGCCGGGAGTCCGCGACGCTAACCACTTCGCCACGGCGGCTGGTCAGTTTTTATTTGTTCTTTGAACATGACTAATTCACTATATTTGTTTGCTTCTCTCTTCATTTATTCTGACTTATGATATTTTACTTTCAGATTTTCAAGAAGTGTGTTCACATGAATTCTGAGAATTTCTTCTTCTTCTTCTTCTGACTCATTTGTTTGAAGTGTCTCTGTTACTGTGTGTTGTTGCCCTTGTAAGTGTGTCTGCAACATACATTTCTTTAATAGGTTTGCTTATGATAATCTAAATCGTATCTTTGTAATCTCTGGAGAAGCCTCTGTATCCTGGGTGGACATTTGTTTCGTGGCTTTTTCAAGATGTTTTCAGCTGGTTTGTGATCTGTTTCTACCTTGTATTATTTGCCATATATATATATATATATATATATATATATATATATATATATATATATATATATATATATATATATATATATATATATATATATATACTGATAAAATTGTTCACATGCAAAGACATTGCAAGTGTTTCCTTTTCAATTTGTGCACATTTTTGCTCTGTTTCTGTGAGCGATCTGGAAGCATACGCGCAACTGGTTTTTCATCTTAAATCAGTGCACACTCTAGTCCAGTTGAAGATGGGTCTGCAGTGATCTTCACTGGTTTGTTGGAATTGTAATGAGCAAGAATGGGACCTTTTGCTAGCATTCCTTTTTGTGTTTTTGAACTGCTTCTTCCTGCTCATGATTCCATTGCCAGCTTTTTTCTTCTGCAAAAGAGTACGCAGTAGCACAGTTTTCTCAGACAACTGTGGACAAAATTTTTCCAGGATAATTGACCATTCCCAAACATCTTTCCAATTTCTTTTTTTTTTTTTTTGCAGTTGTGTGTAGGCATTTTTGTTATGGCTTGGTATGGTGTGGTACCTTCACTGCTTATGATGTGGCCAACATGTTTTATTTCTTTTTGTGAACATTGACATTTCTTTTTCTTCAGAGTGAGGTTGCTTTCTTTTGCTCTGTTTAGAGTTGCTGTCAGTGCATCATCATGTTCCTTTTTTTGTGTACGTCCTGCGATCAAAATGTCATCAGCCCAGTTGTCAACTCTTGGTATGTCACTGAACAACTGTTTGATGGTTCTGTGAAAAAAACGCCACTTGAACTAGCAAGACCCTTGGTAATCTTTTGAAAATGTATCTGCCAAATGGTTTCTGCATGCAGCATAATTTTGAGCTTTCCTCATCTGGCGGTATTTGCCAGAATCCGCTCGTTGCATCTAATTTTGTGAAGAAATCTGCTCTGTCAAATTGTGCTGAAATTTCTTCACCAGTATGCATGGCAAAATGCTCTCTTTAATGGTTTTGTTCAAATCTTTGGGATCCATGCAGATCCTCAAAGTTTTGTCCGGATTTTCTACAACTACCATAATACTGACCCAGTCTGTTGGTCCTTCTTGTTTTTTTTTTATCACACCTAGCTTTTCCGTTCTGTCAAGTTCTTCTTTGATTCTGTCTTTTAATGCAAACAAAACTTTTCTTGGTGGCTGTATGGCAGATTTGACATTTGGATCTACCTTAATATGATGTGGTTTATTTAGATACCCTAAATTCTGGGATACTTCAGGATATTCTGAGTATACCCTTTCAGCATGTGCACTCAAAATTTGAATTGTATTCAATTCTTCAATTGATTCCAAACGTAGGGGTGGTCACTGATTTGAGTCTACGACAAAGAGTTTCAAATACTTACCCATTACGTCAAGTTTGCAAGTGTCAACAGTATTCAGTGTTTCAGTGTTGTAACTGGTCAGTTTTGTTTTTAAATACATTTTTTATTTCTTTCCTCATTCTCTCTTCCATTCCACAGTTTCTTCTTTTTCTCTTCTCCATTCTTTCATCAGCATGATCTTTCTCTTTGCTGTACATTTCCGGATGCAGATTACACCACATTTTTGTTATTAATCATATTTGTACATGTTTGACAATATCGTAGTATAATTCGGGAAACTTATTAGAAAGTTTTTTTTTTTTTCGGTTTGAATGGATTTGAGTGAGAGTTCAATGTATGCCGAGGAAAGTTTTTTTTTTTTTCTTTTTGTTGGATATACACACACATACACAAAGAAAGAAAAATCACTAAGCACAATCCTCTGAGTTCTTACAAACTACAAGCACATAAAGGCAACCAAACACACCCGTTCACTCCACTCACACCCCCTCCCCTCCCCACCCACCCACACACCCCACTTTCTCTCTTCTTATGAATTAATAATACTTAAACAATATACATAATTATACAATTTATAATAATGAAGTAATTTTTTCTCCGTGTGATACCATGCGATAGCTGTTGCATATAACGCATAACATAATTATGT
Organism: Conus betulinus; assembly: GCA_016801955.1. NCBI lineage: Eukaryota > Metazoa > Mollusca > Gastropoda > Neogastropoda > Conidae > Conus > Conus betulinus. Next base: position 279,195 of record JADBJO010001667.1, read on the forward strand.
TCACTGCAATGATCCTTCAAAATATAGATTTTAAACAGACTCGAGCATTTCCCAGCTGAGTGTACACACCAGCACCGACATTCCGTACATCTGTGTCTTCATATTTCTTTGACAATCAAAAGAAAGTTAATTATATGCTCTTAAGCCCGCTACCAATATGACATCGCTACACCACAGCCGCGCCCCGCCGACCAACCAACAAGCCAACCGACCAGCTAAGTTGCCGATCGGCCAACGGGTCCCAGCCGCGGTATCGCCATGCTAGACAAGCAGCGGGCCACAGGCTACAACCACACTCAATGATATTTGAATACCATATGAAATTACCCACACATCCTGAACATATCCTCTCATGCACGTATTAAATCCAGGTATCTTAAAATTTTGATTATCAATTTTCTAATAATACTTCATAATTGATCCAATTAGTGTTAAATTTTTAGCAGATTTAATTGTACAGTTGCTATGTATTTTTCAAGATTATGTCTTCTCTTTTAGTATTTTTAGAAATACTGTTCTTGCAGGCTTACATTCGTTTATTTTTACAGCTTAAAATGTGTAGTGTTTGGCTATCAGTATTATAAGATCGAATGTTGTATCAGTTGTGGAATTGTCATCTGTTCCAAATATTATTGCGTTTTCAGTCAGAGACAGATTATTCGCTGTTAAACACTTTCCTTTGATTAATTCTTGCAATGATTTCCAGAACGAACTCATTGACATGTATGCATCTCCAGAACATATGTTCAATGCTGTCTTTTTCCTCTTCACAGAAACTACAGTTATAACTTCTACTATTCCCATTTCTTTCAGAGCTACATTAGTTGCAATTATTCGATGCACTATTCTCATTTGCATCCATTTTAGCTTAATATCCTTAATTTGATGTATTTTTGTAAAGCATTTCTTCCAGGGTATCTGTCTATTCAGCTTCTCCGTCCATTTTGCACAACAGTTTGGTTTCCAGTTATCTTTTACTATAATTCTTTAATAAGTTTTGGAACCTTTATCTGCAGAATATATTTTCTTTAGTGCTGTGTTGACTTCTGTTTCAATGTTATCTTTTATCTCATTCTCAAACCCTTGTTCTCTGATGTATTGTTTAATGGATAATGTGCATCCACCATAAGATAGGAAATCTACTTCAATGTTAAACTTTGTTCTGAATTCCTCATGGGATAGTGAATCTCCATTTGCTTTGAACAAATCAGATACTCTAAATACATTTCTGTTGTTTCAGTTTTTGTGTTTTATTAGTTTATTTCCTATTTTAATATGTTCATTGTAAAGAATTGGTTCTGCAAGAAGTTCTCTAGCATTTTTTGGTTTTTATTTTGCAGTAGAACTGCTTATACGATATAAATACATGCTTCCAGAAAACATTGTCTTGAGTGGTGATGCACAGATGATTTGGCGAGTACTTTGGCGAATTTGGCCGAGGTCGCTTCTCTCGTGGTGGGAGTTTGACATTGATACTGTTCACTCATGTAGTGGAAGTTTGGCATTGATACTGTTCCTGTTCTTCCTAGTCAGCTGCAGTTTGGCCAGGGAATCTTCTCTCGTGGTGGGAGTTTGGCACTAATACTGTTCCTGTTCCTCTCAGTCACCTGCAGTTTGGCCAGGGAATCTTCTCTCGTGGTGGGAGTTTGGCACTAATACTGTTTCTGTTCCTCTCAGTCACCTGCAGTTTGGCCAGGGAATCTTCTCTCGTGGTGGGAGTTTGGCACTAATACTATTCCTGTTCTTCCTAGTCACCTGCAGTTTTGGCCAGGGAATCTTCTCTCGTGGTGGGAGTTTGGCACTAATACTATTCCTGTTCCTCTCAGTCAGCTGCAGGTTGGCCAGGGAATCTTCTCTCGTGGTGGGAGTTTGGCACTAATACCGTTCCTGTTCTTCCCAGTCACATGCAGTTTGGCCAGGGAATCTTCTCTCGTGGTGGGAGTTGGCACTAATACTGTTTTCTGTTCCTCTCAGTCACCTGCAGTTTGGCCAGGGAATCTTCTCTCGTGGTGGGAGTTTGGCACTAATACTGTTCCTGTTCCTCTCAGTCACCTGCAGTTTGGCCAGGGAATCTTCTCTCGTGGTGGGAGTTTGGCACTAATACTATTCCTGTTCTTCTCAGTCAGCTGCAGTTTGACCAGGGAATCTTCTCTCATGGTGGGAGTTTGGCACTAATACTATTCCTGTTCTTCCTAGTCACATGCAGTTTGGCCAGGGAATCTTCTCTCGTGGTGGGAGTTTGGTACTAATACTGTTTCTGTTCCTCTCAGTCAGCTGTAGTTTGACCAGTGGCGTTTCTCTCGTGGTGGGAGTTTGGCATTGATACTGTTTCTGTTCTTCCCAGTGATTTAGGGCCACTTCTCTCTCGTAAAATCCTTGTCAGTATCCGGGGTTTGGAGCCCATGGCAGAAGTGATCGCCTCCAGAGCTTTGAATTCAGTCACCGTCACTGTCACTGTTGGTGGTTGTTGATGGTGATCTGGCATCAGTGGCGATAGTATTCGGAGTGATCGTTTTATATGCGCTGTTCTTTGTGCAATATTTCAGTGATGCGCTGTTTAGACGTGAGTGCGTTTTTGAGTGAGTGACTGACTGAGTGAGTTGAGTGAGTGAGAATGAGTGAGAGAGAGAGACAGAAAGAGAGAGAGAGTGTGTGTGCGTGTGTGCGTGCGTGCGCGTGCGTGTGTGTATGTGTGTGTGTGTGTGTGTGTGTGTGTGTGTGTGTGTGTGTGTGTGTGTGTGTGTGCGTGCGTGTGTGTGTGTGTGTGTGTGTGTGTGTGTGTGTGTGTGTGTGTGTGTGTGTGTGTGTGTGTGTGTGTGTGTGTGTGTGTGTGTGTGTGTAAAAACAACAGCAAAAAAAAAACAAACAAAAAACCTAACTCTCGTTCCTTGACACTTCAATAGTCGCGTGTGACACCGATCAAAATTAAATGTAGGGAAGACTTAGCTGTCACCTCTCATTGAAATCGATCCGCACAGAGAAACGCTGGACTCCAGTGGTACAACATTCACAGTCTTTACTTTCAAACGATAATCCACCAACAAATCTTCAACCGGCCGTCACAACAATCCCCAAACCAATCACTCGCTCAATCGCATTCTAATCTCCTTTTACATGGCATTCACGTCACATTATTCACCCTCTCCCCCACCTCCCCCAACACCCATTACGTAAACATCATCAAACGAAAACTCAGAGAAATTAGTGTGGCACGGCCAATTAACAATCCAAGAGGGTTCCAAAGGAACATGGCGTTATACAGCCAAACCCAAACACCCGGAGCTTCTACGAGTTGTAAAAGGCATCACATGACACAGCCGATACAAGTGCCTGGAACGTTCATGAAACCATTTCTGGAAGCTTCTTTTGCAATTTTCAACGCTATTCTGGGGCTCTGACAAAAACCAGTTCTGGAATCATTATGCGGTTTGTGCATACGCCATTTGATGAAATACTGTCACATGAGACTCAATACATACAAAGTGAACCTCGGGGTGCAAGGTCTGAGTCAAAGGATGAGTGAAGTCAATCTGTTTGTAACACTGAACGTATCTGACTAGAGAGAGAGAGAGAGAGAGAGAGAGAGAGAGAGAGAGAGAGAGAGAGAGAGAGAGAGAGAGAGAGAGATGGATGGATGGATTTTGGATGGGTGGGTGGGTGGATAGCTGGGTGAGTGGATAGAAGGACGGATGGATAGATGGACGGATGGGATGGATGGATGAACAGATCGATAAATGTGTGTGTGCGTGCGTGCGCGTGCGTGCGTGCGTGCGTGCGTGCGTGCGTGCGTGTGTGTGTGTGTGTGTGTGTGACAGAGAGAGAGGTCATGTGTGTGTGTGTGTGTGTGTGTGTGTGTGTGTGTGTGTGTGTGTGTGTGTGTGTGTGTGTGTGTGTGTGACAGACAGAGAGGTCATGTGTGTGTGTGTGTGTGTGTGTGTGTGTGTGTGTGTGTGTGTGTGTGTGTGTGTGAGAGAGAGAGAGAGAGAGAGAGAGAGATTGTGTGTGTGTGTGTGTGTGTGTGTGTGTGTGTGTGTGTGTGTGTGTGTGTGTGTTTGTGTTTGTGTGTGAATGTGTTTGCGTGTGACTGTGTGTGTGGCAGTATGTGTGTGCGTGTGCGCGCGCGCACGCACGTGTGTGCATGGGTATGTGTGTGTGTGTCAATGTGTGTGTGTGTGTGTGTGTGTGTGTGTGTGTGTGTGTGTGTGTGTGTGTGTGTGTGTGTGTGTGTAAATCGATAGATACAGACATGGATGTATTCTTGTTCGCAGAATTATGGCTCTAAACTACAGGCTTTGTTAACCACGTGATACCGCATAAAAAAAAAAAGTTTTGTTGTTGTTATTGTTGGTTGTGGTGGTGGTGGCAGTGGTGGTGGGTGGTTGTGGCGTGGGGGGGGGGGAGGGGGGGGGGGTATGTATGTGTGGTTGTATGTGTGTGTGTGTGTGTGTGTGTGTGTGTGTGTGTGTGTGTGTGTGTGTGTGTGTTTCAGCTGCAATTACCACTGACATGTTGATCTGTATTATGATTCGACCGATGATTTTTTTTTTTACTCGCCTAAGCATTCCAGAATGTCCGTAAATGTCGTTTCAAACATCAGATCCCGTCAAAATCAACCATAAAAAACTTTTTAAATAGTTTTTAAAATCCTTAAGAACCAAGATGAATACTATTATCACAGTATCACTAATGGTATTTGATGTGTGCATACAGTTTTAAGACCTATCTACATATTTAAAATAGAGAAAGAAAGAAAGAAACAAACAAACACCTCAACGAGCGTTCCGAACTTGGCTGTGTTCATTTTGGCTTTGAATTCTGTGAGAAACAGATTAAGCATCTGAATATTTCTGTTGAGATGAACGCACATAAGACTAGAAATAACTTCGAAACAAAAGGGATTATAGTTTCCATAGCTTATTGGCTGAAGGGGCAGTGAGCTGTCGGGGGTCTATGTGTGTGTGTGTGTGCGCGCGCGCGCGCGTGTGTATGTGTGTGTGTGTGTGTGCGTGCGTGCGTGCGTGCGTGTGTGCGTGTACGCGCGCGCGCGCGCGCGCGCGTGTGTGTGTGTGTGTGTAGTAGTAGTAGTGTGTGTGTGTGTGTGAATGTTTGTAGTAGTAGTAGTGTGTGTGTGTGCGTGCGTGCGTGTGTGCGTGCGCGCGCGCGCGTGTGTGTGTGTGTGTGTGTGTGTGTAGTAGTAGTAGTAGTGTGTGTGTGTGTGTGTGTGTGTGTGTGTGTGTGTGTGTGTGTGTGTGTGTGTGTGTGTGTGTGTGTGTGTGTTTCTTGTTTCCATCTGATTAATTTCCGAGTTGGTTCCTTACAGCTCCGGTATTTGAATTCTGACTATGAGGAGCGAAAATAGATGTGTGCTCTTTTAGACAAATCATCAGGATTTTTAAAGTCTCTTTACATTCTTGTTACCGCTGGACTTGTATGTGATGAAGACGTAGTCAACGACTTTAATGAAGGGCGTGGATGCTGATTGAATGATCAAACATCTTATTTTCCGCTGCACATTATGATAATGAGGAGGAGGAGGGAGAAGAGGAGGAGGGGGAGGAGAACGGCGACGACAACGACGATGAGGAGGAGGAGGAGGATCACGATTACGATCATGATCATGATGATCATGATTATGACCATCATCATCATGATAAGGCACACTTCAAGATCAACTGTAACGTCCTACAACTTTAACAATCAAGTGTGTCAAGATGGCACACTTCAAGATAAACTGTAACACCCTACAACTTTAACAATCAAGTGTCAAAGATGGCACACTTCAAGATAAACTGTAACACCCTACAAC
>JADBJO010001667.1:290000-297500 GCA_016801955.1 Conus betulinus
AGAAGACAAAAAAATGGCTCATGTCTGTGGCCCTTCATGCCCTGCTCACAACAAAACTCATTTTTGATTACAAATCCCATTTTGCAATATTAGATGATGTTTTTCAGTTTTTGAGTAACGAATATGGAGTGTCACGTTTGTAACTCAAATATATCATCCTCACTTTTAGGGCAGTATTTAGAAACAAAAAAAAGTCTCAATTCTGTGGCCCTTCATGCCCTGCTCTCTCTCTCATGGTGACTGAATCTGAATTTTCGATGTCCTCTCCACGTCTATGGCCTTGGTTCGATTTCATCGCAGTCGCCGGTATCAGTGCATGTGAGCTGTCGTTGAACGGACGTGCTGGAGCCCTCGGGAAGGGGAGCTCACTCTCGCCGTCTCCGCGACTAAGCAATTATTGTCGTCAGCTGGGGGCCTTAGTAGATGGTGTCCTGAGTATGCTGGATCAGAACTGGCACCACTGAACACCACCGAACTGACTCGGCGGCAGTGCAGTGTCTCTCCTCCAATGGGTTGCCTCTTGACGACTTGACACTGACTGCTCCCTGTGGAGTGTCGGTGCCGGGGCTGCGGCGGGACGGGCCGCACTGTGGCTGTGGACGGGGGTGTGGGAATGAGAGGTGTAGGCCTAGGTGCAATGCCGCTGAAGTGGCACAGAAGATGGGACAGCACAAAAAAAAAAAAAAAAAAAAATTGAGAATGAACGTAGGTAACAAAAATATCTGAAATTCTCAGAAAAGAGTGAGTCCCCTGAACACGATATTTCTACCCGGCCCAAACTCGTGTTACATTGTCTTTTTCCTACAAGCAACGTTAAACCTTTCACAGCGAACCTCCAGCTACTCTCAAACAAAATGTTCCGTGGAATGAGAGCGGAGAAGGAAGGGGAAAAAAAAATAAAAACTCGGTCGGCTTCATCCCTGGAAATACTGTGTGTGTGTGTGTGTGTGTGTGTGTGTGTGTGTGTGTGTGTGTGTGTGTGTGTGTGTGTGTGTGTGTCTTCTTCTTGGCTCGGGCGCTTGTCTTGCAAAAAGGATGTCCCTATCGGCCTGCTTCAAACGGGTTTCATATCCCGCTCAAGAACAGGAAAAGATACACCCGAAGGTGCGGGTGGGACCCATAACTGCCGAACAGACCAGCTGGGAGCAGTCTTGCACCCCCCTTGGAAGCCCGTGCTGTGTTCACATCGGGTGCACGCATGCACAGGGCATTCCGAGACGTCAAGGGACATGATTGCTCCCCGGCAGATGCCGTGTGTAAGGGCCACTGGATGCGACGCGACAGAATCTCCACGAGAGCGTCCCCATGGCTGTACCAGTCCATATTTCATGACTGCAGAGCCCACCTGCGAAAACAAATCCACCGTCAAGTAACTGCCATGTGCATCCCGCAGCCTCACTCGTTGCTGTTCCGCTGACAGGTGAAGACAGTACAACTCCAGACACGGCCAAGTTTTTTTTTTTTTTTGCCATGAGGTCTTGTACGCTCTCTGAAGGGAATTCCGGGTTATAGTCTTTCCTGCTGCCAACAGGACTTTCTCTGTGGTGGTCAGTGGGTCTTTCTTTCCTCACCATCGCCGGGTCTTTCCCCAGGTCGGCCAAAAGGCGGATTTCAAGTTCAAATCCAGCTCCATGCTTGGTGTTTGTTCAACTGGAGAGCTGAAAGTCAATGTCATTCTGTCAAGATCCACTGACGGCTAACGAGTTCATTTAGGAAAATATGTTCATGATTGCTGCATACATTTGAAAAGACGATGTTGGCTCCCTATATGGACCCAGATGAATTATGGTCCATCCATTCATGATGATTTTTTCAGAATATCATGCTGTGTTTCTATAGACCTTTAAGGGTTCTCGTGACATTTCAAGTTCGAGTGTGAGTGTGAGCCTGAGTCTGAGTCACACACACACACACACACACACACACACACACACACACACACACACACACACACACACACACACACACACACACACACACACACACACACACACACACACATCAAACACACATCACACACACATCAGAGAAGGAGAGAGAGAGAGCTCACCACCTCCACCACAACCACCACCCCCACCACCCCACCTTATGTTTTTTCCAAACAAAACAGTCACCTGAGAGCAGTTGGCGTCCGGTTCCGGCGTGAACTTCTCCACAGGCAGTTCCAGACTCTTCAGGAAACGGCTCTCCAGCGTGCCTGACGGCCAGCTGTACTGGAACTTCACCTCCGGCTTCATCAGTAGGAACTCCAGGCTCACGGAGAAGAAGGACGCCATGTCCACAGGGAACATCCTCTTTTGACCCCACGACCCTTCAAATCCTATCACCTGGTCAAAGGGAGAGAAGTAAGAGCTGCTTGCACGGATGGGGCTTTGGTTCTGTCGTGAGGACCAGTCGGTTAAAAACAAGAACACAAAAACTACCAGCATGATAAAATCAATAGGAATGTCACACACGCGCGCGCGCGCGCACACGCACACACACACACACACACACACACACACACACACGCTCGCGCGCGCGCGCGCGCGCACGCACACACACACATACGCACGCATGCACACTCTCACGCACGCACGCACGCACGCGCGCGTGCACGCACACACACACACACACACACACACACACACACACACACACACACACACGCACGCACGCACGCACTCACACACGCACACACACACACACACACACACACACACACACACACGAGGAGAGAGAGAGAGAGAGAGGAGAGAGAGAGAGAGAGAGAGGAGATGAGAGAGGAGAGAGAGAGAGAGAGAGAGAGAGAGAGAGACGATGCAGACAGACAGAGAGGTACCTTGTCGTGGGAGCAGATGGGCCCCTCCCACAAACTGCCTCCAACAATGCCCACGGGGCCATATGGACACCTTCCGGGTCCAGCGCACCTGGCCCCGTAGAAGAGAAGTTCATTACAGTCTTCTCTCCGTAGCACTTTCTGCGCCTGGGCCCCCCAACCCCCTGCCTCCCCCCGGCCACGGGCCCCACCCCCCACCCCCCCCCACCGCCCTCCCTCCCTCACGTAGCCTTTCTGCGCCTCCCCCTGTGTCTGCTTACTCCCTCCCTCACTCCCTTGACTGCTCGCTTCAGCCAATGACCTCGCTTCAGCCACCCTTCGCACAACCCACACCCAGCACTGTCTTCTTGCAGCTGCGGTACAGGCGGGGAGCACTTAATGTCAGGCCGCGCCCAGGCAACCTGCAAGAGGAGGCCCCACACTGCTTCCGAGTCTCTTAGGTGGAGCTTGGTCATGCCGAGAGAGATGAGGAGGAGGATAGCCTTACTGAGACCCTGGCTGACCAATGGAAGATCTTGATGGTTTAGTATCGTTTTGTTTTGTTTTGTTTGTTTTGTTTTTTCGTGAAGCCAGTGTCAGTGAGAGTACCCCTTCACAGGGTGCCGTTATCGGCATCAAGCGAAAGTGCGAAGGATCTTGGCGATACTGATCACTGTAACACTGTCCCCACCCCGGGCATGAATTTCTAATGATGATGATGATGAGTTTTATTATCATCATCATCATCATCATCATCATCATCATCATCATCATCATCATCATCATTATAATTTTGTTAATGTTGTTATCATTATCATTCTTACTATTGTCATCATCATCATCATCATCATCATCATCATCATCATCATCATTATTATTATCATTTTCATTGTCATTATTATCATCATTATCGTCATCCTCCTCATATCATCATCATCATCATCATCATCATCATCATCATTATGATGGGACGAGCGGCGTGGAGGGTACAGTGCCACTGAAATGGCACAGAGAGTAGGACAGGGACAACCAATGATGAATAAATGAAATAAATAAATTAGTGAAATATACATCAAGAAGCAATCAGACAAACAAACACAGAAACACTTCACCAGTACCGATCATGACAAAACTGAGAAATAAACAAAACTGAAGAAAATGAAATGAAATAAGATGAAACTAACTACGCCAATGACAGTGTCCACCACCCGTATCAATCAATCATCCTGAAGCTCTCCAGCTACCCTCTTCCTCACCTCCACCCTTTTCTGCCCATTTCTGTGGACCCCCGAAGCTAAGGTCTTCCATTCTCCCCCCTCCCCTTCCTTCCTAGGCGTCCGCTCCCCTTCCCCCCCTCGTCCTTCCCTCCCCATCTCGTTCTCCGTCACTCCCTGTCATTTGGCTATTGTTGGATTCGTTTATGATGAGGTTTTCTCCCCTTCACTATGATCCAACCTCCTTCCCCTCTACTCACCCCCCCCCCCCCCCCCCCTCCACCCCCTCCACCTTTACTTCTCTGCCACCAGCCTTGGTGCTTAGTAAATCGTTCATTCTGTTGTAGGTTTTTCCTACCTAAACCAATCTTGGAGGGCTCTTTCTATGTACATGTATGTATGTATGTATGTATGTATGTATGTATGTATGTATGTATGTATGTATGTATGCATGTATGTATGTATGCATGCATGTATGTATGTATGTATGCATGCAGGTAGGTAGGTAGGTAGGTAGATGGGTAGATGGGTAGGTAGGTACTTATGCATGTATGAATGTGTGCATGCATGTATGTATGTACGTACGTACGTATGTAAGTAGCATGTATGCATATATATATGTATATACATATATATGTATATCTACACACACACACACACACACACACACACACACACACACACACACACACACACACACACACACACACACACACACACACACACACACACACATATACACACATATATATATATATATATATATATATATCAATTTTCGGCTTTACTTGCCTTCTTCATGGGGTAAAGACTGTAAAAGTAAAAACGCTCGCACTCTCCACCCTCAGTCCTTGAGCACGAAGCACGAATGTGTGCAGTTGAATAAAGGCACATTAATCAAGATGTTTCAACTAAAAAAATAAAATATTGTATGTAAACAGAACGCATCAATAGGGAGCATAAAGTTAGGAGGGGAGGGTGGGGGAGGGTACGGCAAAGGGGGCGATATCACAACAGCAGGTTGGCCATAATATTCGCATGCAGATATATAGATATAGATATAGATGATGTATATATATATATATATATATGTGTGTGTATATATGTGTGTGTGTGTGTGTGTGTGTGTGTGTGTGTGTGTGTGTGTACACTTAAGTACGTACGTATGTATGTATGTATGTATGTATGTATGTATGTATGCATGTACAGTGGACGTATATATATGTACTCATATGTACGCATGTGTGCATGTATGTATGCATGCATGTATGCATGCATGCATGCATGCATGCATGTATGTATGCATGTATGTATGTATGTGTATGTATGTATGTATGTATGTATGTATGTACATGTACAGAGGAGCCTCACCGCCGCCAAACGCCAGCAGATCGTAAGTGTTGTCGTCATCGGCGAAGTAGACACCTCCACCCTGCGGTGCTGCAGACACACAGCGACGAATCCAGTCGAGGGCGGCGTTTCGCTGTGCGATACCCCGGTGAGTGGTCTTCCGAGTCTCGTGGGCCGTCAGGTGAGTTATGCTGGGCCCAGGACAATTGGCCAGAATCTCTGTCACCTGCCGCAGAGAAAATGCGGGGGGGGGGGGGGGGGGGGGGGGGGGGGGGGGGAGGGGAGGGGAGGAGGGAAGGGGGAAGGAGTCGTATGATTGCTCTCAAAAGGCTTGATTTTCCCACCTCAAGTGTATCATTTCTAAACGGGTAATATACACACATACAGAAGAGAGAGAGAGAGAGGGGGGGGGGGGAGGGAGGGAGGGAGAGCTAAAACAAAAGGAAAACACCCGCATAAGGGAGACCAGTAGCATTTCACAAAATAGAACACTCATCTTAACTTCAGTTCATAGCAGGGTTAGTTCGATGCTTGGTTTATTCTCGCCATATACGACTGAAAAGAGTGAACTAACCGGGAGCCTGAATAAGCGGTCGGGGTCGGGGTAGTGACGTGGAAGAGAAGCCGTTAAAAAAAAAATAAAAAAGCCAAAGAGCGAGCTCACTATACCACACGAAAGCAGACTGGAGCAAGCGCGCCTCTGCAACACTGAGAAGTTTGTCAGTCTACCCAGCAGCTCGAGGGAATCTGGCTTCCAGGCCCAGGTTCTCGCCATGAAAGTTGATGAAGTAAGGGGATTTGCAAGTTCATCACCCTATGACCTCATGAAACAGCTCAGGATTTCCGGTAAGAAGAGGACCAGAACCCTGAAGGCAATGACAGAGGCAGCTGAAAAGAGTTCCAGCTGGATCTGGTCGTGGAGGAACAGAAGTGAACTTCATAAAACTTGAATTTCCTAACATAGAACAGGTGTCACGTTAGCAGTGGGGTAAGACATCCGTCTTTTGAAAAACAAAAAGGCACACCTTGAGGACGCCTGCCTATCCAGATGGACACTAGCTGTGTGTGCGGGTTCGAATCCCGGCAGCACCAGGAAAAGAAAAGAAGTTGGTAGTAGAAGAGCATCTGAGAGGTATGACGTGGATGCGGCCCGGCCCCCCAAAAGGTAAGGAGTTCAGGGCCGAAACACTCGCTGGGGGGGGGGGGGGGGGGGGGGGGGGGGGGGGGGGGGGTGGGGGGGGGGGGGGGGGGGGGGTAAAACTGGTTTCCTAACATTTTCAGGGCGAAACACTCGCTGGGGGGGGGGGGTTCTATTAAGACATTCTACTATCAAGCTCTCCCTACAGTTTCTTCCTACTGGTGGGGCGAATGACACCGTCTTTGTTGTTTGTTTGCTCTGGAAGGGCAACTTGAACTTGAATCGGACACACACCTCTGTAAAGGTGTCTGGTATAACACTGTGAAAAAGGTGAACCACATTCTACTATCAAGCTCTCCCTACAGTTTCTTCCTACTTGTGGGGCGAATGACACCGTCTTTTTGTTTGTTTTGCTCTGGAAGGGCAACTTGAACTTGAATCTTGACACGGACACACACCTCTGTAAAGGTGTCTGGGATAACACTGTGAAAAAGGTGAACCACCAGTACCGATACGAATAAGACAGTTACTGGTTTCAAAAGTTCAGGGGATTTCTAGGTCTCCGGGACTAAGAAATTTACTAGTTCAAGAGGCACGAGGAAGTACTAGTATGTCGCTAGGAATATGAAATTTGCTACTTTCAAGTGATAAAGGGTTACTAGAGTCCACTGAAACCAGAAATGTACAGAACAGAAGATTACTTGTATCAATACAATTGAGAAATTTGCCAGTGTCAAGAGGTACGGGGGATTACTAGTGTCAATAGGAGTAAGAAACTTACTAGTTTCAGCAGGCTCATAGGATCAGCTGAGTCAACAGTATGGTAGAATTGGCTGGTTTCGAAAGGCACAAGGGATCATTTATGTCTATACGAATAAAGAATTTGCTGGTTTTTCAACATGTACAGGGGGTTATTTTTGCCAATTACCATCGGGCCATGGAACCTACTCTTCCGAAGGATGGTGATAGGATAACATGTGTGGAAGATTAACGTGTGTGTG
>JADBJO010001667.1:302500-317500 GCA_016801955.1 Conus betulinus
AGTATCTACCCAACTTCCACCTCCACACACAAAAAATACAGGCAGCTTAGAAGACTGAAAACACGCCTCAACGAACAAACATAAAAACTACACATCTCAAAATATCACATACTTAAGCATATGACACGCCATACTGAAATCAAAATTCACAACCCACCAGACCCAATAAATCGGCACAGAACACACGCCTTCGTAACCCAAGACATACATCTCACAGTACAAAAACTTCCAATCCAATAGCTCAGCGTACAGAAAGAGAACACACACACACACACACACACACACACACACACACACACACACACACACACACACACACACACACACATACTGACTGACTGACTGAAACCTTCTTTTGCATTCGCGGGCTGATACTCCTGCGGACACTCCCTGTATAGACAGGCAAGTATTAAGCCCATCTGCCCCCAACAAAGGAGTGGAGTTTTGTGTGTATGACCGTTATTTTTAATCCCGCCATTAAGGCAGCCATACTCCAACTTCGGGGAAGACTGGCTGAAACCATTACTGTCAGATTAACATATTGTTGTACTGACATAAAAAAAAATTAATAAATTAATGAGAAACGAAAAAAAAAAATAATAACATCTGAATGACTTTAAAATCATAAAGAAAACTTAACAGGGAAACATCTAACATCTATAAGTAAAATAATAAAATCAGAAATTGTAACAACAATTAATCTTAACTGTACTGAAAATCTCTCTCTCTTTTTCTCTCTGTCTCTCTCTCTCTCTCTCTCTCTCTCTCTCTCTCTCTCTCTCTCTCGCGCGCGCGCGCGCGCGCGCATGCGCGCACAGCATATGCAAAGTTTCATAAATGAAAAATGCGACCTACTACACATGAGAGTCGACAGCTTTACTATGTAACAAATTCTTTGCTCTACGTGTACATCAGACCACTAAACCAAAAAAAAAAAAACGGAAACAACAACGACACACGACAAAAAAAAAAAAATTCTGTTTGAAAAATCTGCCAAGTGGATGAGACTTTATCAGATGTACAGCTAAACTGGCCAGACTTAATCCATTTTCTGGGTTGGGACAAAAAAAAAAAAAACACTATGTAACGTTAATGGTAGATTTCTAGACAAAATGTTGTCATGAATACATTGAAAATACGCTTTTCTCATGGAACATTCAAGTAAAAAAATGAGACGTTTTTGACCACAGACACACAAAGGAGATGCTTTTAAAAATCTGCGTAACCAACCGTCCACCCGTATTCTGTGTAATAAAGTTTGATTCCGAATAGAACCTGGCAGACTTATACAATGACTGCTGGGGGGCAGCAAGATCCCATCTGTTCTTCTGGATGGCAGCTTCAAGGTACTGTGTTCTTCTCTGGTCCCAGAGTGCTTTTGTCAGTCAGTTCAGTCAGTTATGCCTGTCGCTCCTCCTGAAGCAAAGGCCGCCGACAACAGTCCGCCAGATTCCTCGGTCCTGGGCTGCCCTCTCTCTAGTTGTTTCCAGGTGTGTCCCATCTTCTTGCTGTCTGCCTCAAGGTCCCGTCGCCAGGTGTTTCTTGGCCTTCCTCTTTTCCGTTTTCCCTGGGGGTTCCATGATAACGCCTGTCTGGTGATGTTACTGGTTGGCTTCCTCAGGGTGTGCCCAATCCATCCCCATCTTCTGCGCCGGATCTCATCTTCGGTTGGCAGTTGGTTGGTACGCTGCCACATGTCTGAGTTGCTGATGGTGTTGGGCCAGTGGATCTGGAGGATTCTTCTCAGGCAGCTGTTGATGAAAGTCTGTCTGCACTTTCCTGGTGGTGGTCTTTGTTGTCCTCCATGTCTCGGCTCCATACAGTAGCACTGACTTGACGTTGGAGTTACACAGCCTGATCTTCGTGCGAGTCGATACCACCTTGGAGCTCCATATGTTCTTCAGCTGCAAGTATGCTGCCCTTGCCTTGCCGATTCTTGCTCTGACGTCTGCATCTGTGCCACCCTGCTTGTCAATGATGCTGCCAAGATATGTAAAGGCCTCCACTTCTTCCAGCTCACTTCCATGCAGTGTGACTGGGTCCTCACTTTTCGTGTTGATCTTGTCAGAATATTGTTTATTTCAAGAACGGAATAAGGAGTATCACATAAAACTGTATTCGATTTGCGCATTGAAGCCTCCTTTGCACAGGTATCAGCCAGCTTATTCCCTCGAATATTACAGGGACCGGGTACCCATGATAATTTTATTTTAGAACCCTCTCATTATTAACTGGTGAATTGAAAACAAAATTTCACTGACGAGATCAGGAATGACTTCACACACACACACACACACACACACACACACACACACACACACACACACACACACACACACACACACACACACACACCTCGGTACACTAGAAATCCAAATCTTAATTCACCATGCCTGAAATCCAAAATGACCATCTGAGCGCCCCAAAAGCAACACACAACTCACCGTACCAAGAACCTAAACCCAAACCCACGATTCGCCGTGCCATGCCAAAAAAAAAAAAAAAAAAAAAGTAACTCACTGTGTCAACGCACCGTGCCAGCGTCCCAAACTCATAACCTACCATGTTAAAGTCCCAAGCACACACTTACTGTATGAATAAAAATCCCAAACACACAACTCACCGTACTTCAATCTCAGACCTACATTTTTTCCTGTACTAAGGTGCAAAACCTACAACTCAATGTACTTCAGTCCAAAAATCCACAAGTGTACTGTGTTTCGATTCCAAACACACAACCCCTTTAAAAAGTCCCAAGTAGACTACACCGCCGTATTAAGGTTTTAGACCTATGTTTCGCTGTACTGAGGTCCCCAACCTCCAACTCACCATACTTAAGCCCCAAACTATACTAAACCTAGCCTACAATTCTCTGTACTTAAGTCCCAACTCTCCACAACTTTACTGTGAGTCCCAAACACACAACTCACCGTAATAAAGTCCCAAAAAACACACAACTCACCGTAATAAAGTCCCAAAACACACAACTCAACTTATTAAAATCTTTGACCAATTTTTCTCTTTACTGAGATCCCAAACCTACAACACACCGTTTTTAAGTTCGAAACCGATACCTTACTGTATTAAAGTCCCAAAGTCACAACTCACCGTATCAAAATCGCAAACCCACAACTGATTGTATTATTAAAGTCCCAAACGCACAACTCACCGTGTCAAAGTCCCAGACAACTCTCACCGTATTAAAATACCAAACACAGTATAAAATCCTAAACACACAACTCACTGTATAGAAATCCAAACCCACAACACACCCGTATTAAAATCCCAAACACACAATACACCGTATCACAATTTCAAAACACACAATACACTCTATTACAATCCTAAACACACAATACACCGTATTAAAATCCCAAACACACAATCCACCATATTAGAATATCAAACACACAACTCACTGTATATTTAAAATCCTTAACACACAACTCACCTTATTAAAATCCCAAACCACAACTCACTGAATTGAAATCCCAAATCCATACTCACCGTATTAAAATCCCAAACCCACAACTCACCAGATTAAAATCTCAAACACACAACTCACTGCATTAAAATCCCAAGCCCACAACTCTACGTATTAAAAACCTAAACACACAATTCACCATAATAAAATCCAAAACACGCAACTCACTGTATTAAAGTCCAAAACACACAACTCGCCGTTTTAAAATCCCAAACCCACAACTCACTGTATTAATATCACAAATCCATAACTCCATATATTTAAAATTCCTAACACACATCTCATCACATTAAAATCCCAAACCCACCACTCACCGTATATTTAAAATCCCTAACACACATTTCATCACATTAAAAACCCACAACTCACCATATTAGAATCCCAAACCTACAAATCTCCATTTTAAAATCCCAAACTCACAACTCACCATATATCTAAAATCCCTACCACACATCTCAACGTATTAAAATCCCAAACCCACAACTCACCATATTAAAATTTCAAACCTACAACTCATCGTATCAAAATCCAAATCTCTAACCCACAACTCACCGTATTAAAATCCAAAATCTCTAACCCACAACTCACCGTATTAAAATCCCAAACCCCACAACTCACCGTATTAAGTCCCAAACCCACAACTCATCATATTAGAATCCCACACCTACAACTCACCATATTAAAATCCCCAACCCACAACTCACCAAATATCTAAAATCCCTACCACACATCTCACCGTCTCAAAATCCAAAACCCACAACTCACCCTATTAAAATCCGCGCACCCACAACTCACCCGTAGCGGTCATCTCCTCGCTGTCCTCCACCACAATCCAGTGTACGCGCGGCACGTGCATCAGGGTGTAACACAGACGTAGCAGATCCGCCTTCTGCGTAGACCGCGTGTAGGTCGGCGTAATGATGTAGGCGACGGGCAGCTGATCGCTGTGGCGATTCTTGTTGCTGTGACGTGGGGAGACGACCACTCTTACTATGCTTTTGTTGGGTACAGATTTGTGCTGACTGTCGTGGGCCCGAGAGAGAGAGACGTAGAGACGTATTCCAGAGGAGAATATCTGGCAGCTGTTTGGAATTCCGTAGCGATGCAGCCAGGAAAGCCCCGAACTCGAGGGATCTGCTGCCGTGAATATGTCGCCAGAAGTTCCGCAGTGTGATGGACTGCAACGAGGCCGTTGGTCAACACGGTATTAGTTTGACTTAAGATGCGTAGTTATCGGAACTTTATCTGTTACTGAATATCATGTTACTTTGTCCGATCATAAATGATCATCGAACGGAACGGATAGCAAGGAAACGTGTTTGAATGAAAGAACTGGTTCACTGTTGTCTTTTTTTTTTTTTCTTCTTTTCAGACATTTTCTTCTTCATCGGTATCAGTTTACACAAAGAGATAGTTACTAAGGAAAGCGCAGACCTCCACTATACAAAGTCATGTCTCCCATTATGGGAAGGAATGGAGATATCGACCGAAAAAAGTTACTACCCTTGTTCTCTTTGTGACATTTTTTTCTTTTAATTGTCAGTGTTAATTTCACTAGAAACTTTCGGGCATCACATGAACAGATACTACCTTATAGACAGTTTCCAATTCGAAGACGGTAATTCTCCGTCGTTCGTGTTCAGTAGACATTGGTAATAGTCTTGCTCGCGGATCCGCCTTTTTGATCCCGATTCGCGCGATGGACCTGCACCTAAATTTTATGGAACGGTTCCTTGCAACATTCCATCGTTCTATCAAATTTCGTTAAAAAAAAAAAAAAAAAAAAGGTTCTGCAGTTTTGGCAGAATCTTAAAGGTAGAGAGACAAAAAAACACACTGATTCCGGTGAAAACAGCTTTCCTGGCAGTGGTAATAATTTCTTGAAATACTGGGCCATTTGGTGTCGTAGCCAATGACCGTTTGTAGTCGTGGGCCTGTCATTATTTCATCGTGGGAGCAAGAGTTACCTACTTGTTTATTGTTTACTCTTTACTTTTCCCAACCTCACTTAAGATTTCCTTTCCTACCGATCAAAATTGAGATTACCTGTATTTGTCACTCCTTGTTTTGTTCTGTGTGCTCTGCATTGTCATTTCAGCCAGGAGATTGGTGTCGTGAGCAGCGTTCGTTTAGAGTTATGGGCCTGTGATTATTTCATCATAGGAACACAGAGTTACCGTACTTGTTTGTGATTACTCTTTACTGTTGCTGGCCTCATTTAAAAATTCCATTCCTACCAGTTAAACTGAGGCTACTGTATTTTGTCACTGTGGGCCTGTGTTATTTTCATCAGCAGGACAAGAGTTCCCGTAGGTCTGGTTGTGATTCCCCTTTACTGTTTGCTAGCCTCATGTATCAAAATTCTGCTTCCTCACCAGTTAAACTGAGAGCTGATGGTGTGGTGATTGTGATGTCCACTGTTCGTCCGTGTGTGTTCGTTTCGGATGTAATATCCGATCGAAAATACTGTGAACTCTTTGAATAAATGTTACTTTGGCAATTTTTCATCTCTCCAGTTGTTGTATTTCTGTGGCAAATGTTCAGTACAAGGCCCTATGGGTTCTGAAGTGGTGGATGAAGCTGTTTGTTTTTTTTTTTCTTTGATGTGTTTGTTTTTTTTCGGGGGTGTGTGGGGTGACTCTTGGTTGTTCTGTGTGCTAGCGGCAATGTCATTTCAGCAGTAGATTTGGTTTCGTGGAGCACTATTCGTTTTAATAGTGTAATGGGCCTGTAATGATTTCGTCAGGTCTGGCAAGGGTTACCACCTGCTTGTTTTGTTGTTACTCTTGACACATCACCGGCCAGATCTGAAGACTTCCATTCCTACCAGTCAACTTGAAGGTGTCACCTGTATTTGTACTGGTGTCATACCAGGAGTGGAGTTGTTGACTAATAGGTCGGGAGAGGAATTCGAAACGGGCTGTGCCAGGCGTTGAATAAATGGACTAATCTATGGGGTATGGCTGGGCCCAGTGGGGGTTGCCGTGTAGGGGTGGGTGTGTCAGCAGCATTAGGGTAGATAGGCAAACTACTGGGAAATAATCCTTTTCCTGGCCAATGATTCCTTGTTTATTCTATGTGATATGTGTCATTTCAGCTTGGCGATTCGTGTCGCAAGCACTTTCTGTTGGGAGTTATGGGACTGGTAATTATGTCATCATGAGGGCAAGAGTTACCCCGAGCTGGTTTGTTGTTTACTGACTTTAGGAAAACTAAAAGGACGGTTAACGCGTGAAGGACAGACTAAAAGGTGACAGTCGTCATCAGGTGGTCGGTCGACAGTCCTTTATTAAGGACGTACTGCCCAAAAAAAACCCCTGTATACATCACATGCGTATCGCCCATATCTCTGTATGTTCTTTCAGACAGAGTGCCACCTTTGGGTAGCATGTTTCATTAGTCTTCATTGAGCATCCTGCCCACGTTTTATATGCCATCACATAATTAGTTCTGATTCCGTCTGCGCGGTATTCGTACGTTTCACTAAGCTATATGGGTGGTATAGTCGCGTCATCAACTCGGGGTGTACTCGTCCATGCGGTGTGGTCCTATGGCACCTCACATAAATCGTATGCTGTATAATGTGCGGGGGGTTTTATTTAGCCATGGCTGTTGTGTGTGAGTGGTGCTCCATGGGGGGTGTCACGTCATCGGCTATTAATGCATTATCACCGTAAACTTGCTGCGTAAATCAAAGCATAGATAGTGTCATTATCATTTTACTCCGCTGCAAGCTTCGCCGCTGGCCCGCCCCTCTCTGGCCTCCTCCCTCCCTCTCTCTCTACTCTCTCTCTCCTCTCCCTCTTCTCGTCTCTGCTCGCTGAGATAAGAGTGAACAAGTATACAAGTTCTGGATGAAGGTACCCTAATTAAGGGGCAAGGCGGTGTCGCTGTGGTGTGTGTGTTTGTGTGTGTGGGTGCCGTTGATGCGTTGTGTAAGTGCATGTGTGTGTGTGTGCGTTGCCGGTTGTGTGCGTGTGGTAAAGTGTTTTTGGCGTGCGGGCGGCTGTTTGTGTGCCGTGTTGCTGTGTGTGTGGTGTGTGTGTATGCATTGCGTGGTGTAGGGCGTCGGGCGGTGCCTTGTGGTGATTCATGCCTTATCGATGACGATGTGTGGTAGAGGTTGTGTTAAAAGGATGGAAGGCAGATTGGCTGGGACTGGCCGAAAAAAAAGAAAGGTGTGGAGAAGGTGGTCGTAGGTGTGGCTGGAAAGGGAGTGGGGACTGGGACAACTCTCAAACGTGAAATTCCGGGCGAAGACAGGTGTACTTGCAACATAGCTGCACTTGCTTGTGCTCTTGCAACAAGCATTGAGGCACACTGCGCGACTGAATCGGGTGTTCTAGATGTGGAAATACTAAGGCTGGTATACCCATCATTTTCAGTCTTGCAAGTCTTGCTGGCAATGGCCCATACCCACACCCACCCCTCCCCCCCCTCCCACCCTCCCCCCCCCCCCCCCCCCCCCCCCCCCCCCCCACCCGCACGTGCCCATCACGAAATGTCACGTTAGACTTCTACCCCTATCCCATCTCCCATCTCCCATCTCATCCTGATCTTCCCACCGTCTTACTCACTCTTACTGAGTGTCGTAGTCTTTTGGCCACAGAACACCTCTGACCCATGCAGAGACAGGGGTTTACACTTCATCCTCTCTTGTCCAAGATATCAGGACATTAGAGATTGTATATGCACCACCAAAAACAAAACGAAAAAAACTGAAAAGAACAAACTCTGTTTCGATCATCCCCTTTCAGCTCCAAACTTTTACTTCTTCTTACAAACAATAACAAATCGAGAGAGAGAGAGAGAGAGAGACAGAGAGACAGAGAGTACAGAGAAAGAGACAGACAGACAGACAGATACGGATACGGATACGGATGATTTAATCATTATAGGCCACAGCCCTCATGATGGGGTGGATTACACATTGACAAAAATGATATTGTAAAGCATATTGATCAAAACGAAAACAGCACATACTCAAGAACAAACTGTGCTTCGGAATTTGAAGGCTTTGTATAGGTACAAGGCAAAATTTTTTTAGCAACATCCTCTTTAGTGCAGGCCATAAGTAAGATGAGTCTAGATACAGATGGTTGTCTGTAATATTTAGGCGGAACGAACCTCATCATCTCTAAGACCACTCAAGGCAGTACACTGTAATACAAAATGAACTTCATCTTCATATGCATTTTTGCATAATGGACAGATGAGATCAGAGTTGTAATGTTGCTTATAACGAAAATGATGAGCAAAGATATCCGACATTCCCAGTCTAAATCTTGTCATTATAAATTTCAGATGTCTGTCTATTTTCATTGACAAATAAGTCGGAATATGATGCAAGGAGTTATACTGTCTATACAAATCAAATCTAGTACTATCATTTATGTGGGAATTCCATTCTTGCCATCTGCTATCAACCAGTCTTGTACGAACCATTCGGATAAAAGTCGGTTCATCTCCTACACCCCGATTTAACCAGGCATATCCAAAGCCTAATTCATATAACTTAATTCTCAAGTTTGTTGCCCAGTTTAGTTTTTTCCCCCAGCATCCAGATTACACAACATGTTATAAGCTTTCTTTAGCAACCTAGAATCGTTCATTTTGATCAGTTTCAACCAGTAACGAATACATCTAACTGCAGACAGAGAGAGGGAGAAAAAAAGCGTGCGCGGGACACACACACACACACACACACCACACACACACACACACACACACACAAACACACACACACACACACACACACACGCACACACACACACACGCGCGCACACGTGCACACACACGCACACACACATACACACACACTCGCACACATACACACACACACACACACACACACACACACACACACACACACACACACACACACACACACACACAACACACACACGTGCACACACACACACACACACACACACACACACACACACACACACACACGTGCACACACACACACACACACACACACACACACACACACACACACACAACACACAAAATGAGAGAGATAGAGACGAAGACAGAGCCAGCCGGTCAGACAGACAGACAGACAGAAAGGCAGAAAAACAGATAGACAGACAGGCAGAGAGAGAGAGAGAGAGAGAGAGAGAGAGAGAGAGAGGAGAGAGAGAGAGAGAGAGAGAGGAGAGAGAGAGCAACCCTTGATTCATAAAAATGTTATAGAGAGATAGAGGCACAGACAGAGAGACAGACAGACTGACAGATAGCCAGCCAGATAGAGACAGACAGACAGACAGACAGATATATATATAGAGAGAGAATTATCACTACAACTTTTGCAGGAAGTAGAGAGGAAGGGGGTGTGGGGAGTGGGGATCATTTTGCAGAAAGGAAAAGCGGAGTGTAGGGGAGCGGGGGAAGGGGGGGGGGGGGTTAAGTGGTTGGTAGGGTGGATTAAGGATAAAGAATGTGTTATGCTTCTGGAGGTAGGGGGTGTGATTTATGCCCTATGGTGGTTCCCCGGGGGGGTGGGGGTGGGAGCACCATGTCATGTTACACTTCTAGCGAAGAGTGAAAAATGACAATCGACTGTTGATGACATCCGAACAGAGCACTCCATTTTTATTCCATGTTTGCCAGGTTAGAGGAAATCAAACACATGACGCTATGACTCAGTGCTCATCAGCATTCATACACATTCACACCTTTGTTTTTACATTTCAAATGAGATCAACATTCTTCATACGTATTCAGCAGCAACGTGATTATCTATATAACAGCATTACAATATTCTAGGAATGACAGAGCAGAATATTCAAATCCTACGGTCAGAGTGAACGAAAACGCCGTAAGATAGACAGATATGTGGAAATAACTTTTCATACCTGAATAGTGCATTGCATGCTCGATTAATGCGTGATTTTTTTTGTTATTGTTGTTGTTGAGGGCAAGGTGTAAAAAAAAAAAAAAAAAAAAAACCTCTATTGTGCTCATTTTTTTTTTTTTTTTCCTTCATTCATTAAAAAAAAAATTCGTTCGTTCGTTCGTGGCAGGTGAAGGGTAAGGGTAAAGTCCTATTAGTTGTCTGAAACTCTGATAGACTAACTCAGTGACTGCTCCCAAACCGAAATCAGTGTCAGAAAAACGTTAAACTTCAAGCATAACGCCTACACTGACCTTGGCTAATGTACAATAGACGGGTAAAACTGTCCCAAGGAAATGGAGGAGGGGATGGAGGCTGTTTAACACCACACCCACACCACCGCGAAAATGGCTTTCTCTTTCACACGCTTCAAAGCATGGTGAGAGCAGGCCAGAAGAGCTCAATTAACACAACACCGGATTGTAATCCTGGTGATCCAGGGCTTGCTGGTTCGAATCTCCGTGGGACCGTTTCAGTACAGGGGGATTTTTCCCTCGGAGTTGACATTGGGTCTGACTGCATTTCCAATACAGTCCTTCACATGAAACTGTAAACTAAGATTCCGATTGTGAACGCACGCATTATATTTTGCACATGCACGTAACGTCCCATCACCAATCTTCGGAAAAGGTCGGTTTGGCCGTTAGTATGGACGACACGTTACACCATGTGTACTATGCATTAGAAATCGAAAGAAACAAGGGGAAAAAGTGAGTAACTGATATTGACTAAATGACTCGGGTGGGGGAGGGGGGGGGGGGGGGGGGTAACGATTGAAGGTAGCACCAGCAGGTGGTGAGCAGCTCTTCAGTGGGCTCCACGTAGTTAGGCAGCAAGCTGAGCAAAGGAGGGCGTGGATTGTAAAGCGCTTAAAGCTTGGTTTCTGACCGAGGGTAGACGCTGTATAAGTAGTCTTGATAGCGATGGTTTTTTTTTTTCAAGTTAAAACGTCGAAATTTTGACATTATATCGAGCCAACAACATTTCGATAGTCAGACGACTTTGGCCATGAAGAAATTACTGCATCTCATTTTCTTGGGTTTTGTTCTATCTTCAACGCGCTACTTCACTATTACTCTAGTCTTCACTGACAAATGATCAAGACTTGTCGGGTAGGCCACCCCTCATAAGTTTGGCTTTTGAAGGATGTTAAAAAGATGTTTAAAAGCTGCTTTCATCATTTGGTGTGATTGATGTTCTCACAGGTTGGTGAGAGATGTTCTCACCAGCCGAGTGTGGCCCACTCCTCTCTTCAGTTGAGTCTCAACTCAGTTGGTGTGTTGTTTATTTTGACAGCTTCAGTGATTTGTCTTTCTGGGGCAGTTTCTTGGTAACTTGTTATCACCGTGCTATACTGAGGGGTTGGGTCATTACTGGTGTGTGTGTCTGCACTGTGTGTCGCCACAGTACTGAACTAGGTCTCTCTTTTCAACAAGGCTGTTATGTTTTGTAGGCCTTGGCAGTGCCCAGTGCGTGCTGTTTCCCCGACGTACACACAGCTGCACTCACATGCATCTTATCTCATATGTCACACTTCTCTTCTACAGTTCCCCTTTCCTCCTCTACATACCATGCAATCCTTTTTTTGCGCTGTGTCTTAGTTGTTTGAATGGATCTGACTTCTGTAGGGACGCTTTTGACTTTTTCCTGGTCTTTCCACAATCTTTATCTTCAGGTTTGTTTTCTTTATTACATCTTGATATCTTTTCCTTAGCTGAGAGTGTGGGGTTGATGGTACCGAGGCCTACAACACATGACAGCCTTGTTGAAAAGAGACCCTAGTTCAGTGCTGTGGCGACACACAGTGCAGACACACAGCAGTAATGACCCACCCCTTCAGTACAGCATGGTGATAACAAGTTACCAAGAAACTGCCCTAGAAAGACAAATCACTGAAGCTGTCAAAATAAACAACACACCAACTGAGTTGAGACTCAACTGAAGAGAGGAGTGGGGCCACACTCGGCTGGTGAGAACATCTCTCACCAACCTGTGAGAACATCAATCACCAAATGATGAAAGCAGCTTTTAAACATCTTTTAACATCCTTCAAAGCCAGACTTATGAGGGGTGGCCTACCCGACAAGTCTTGATCACTTGTCAGCGAAGACTAGAGTAATAGTGAAGTAGCGCGTTGAAGATAGAACGAAACCAAGAAAATGAGACGAGCCAACAACTAAACGCAGCAAATACATAGGTAACGAGTTTCCACCTACCAGTCTTTATGAGTCAGAGCAAGAAACATGAAATAACGTATGTAAAACAAGTCCTCAGTCATTATGAAAATGACTTAACGAGGGTTTAAATGGGAGGTGTCATGGACAAAGGGAGTGGGGGGGGGGAGAGCCTGTAGAGACGGGGGTGGGTGATTGAGAGAGGAGAGAGATGACAAGGAGGACGGTCAGATGTAAATATTATGTAATATGTCTTACTGACAGTGAGAGGAACCGTGAAGTTCTCTATTGGTGAACAGGAGCATTCGTTTTTTTCCGCGTCTAGAGTCGACTTTCGTCTCCCAGTGAACCCCCTTACTAGACACGGCTGAATGCGGTTAAGACAGTCCACCCGTTTATCTGTGATTCTGTGTATTTCTCTACACACATGGAATGCATCATTATCCAACAGGCACCCAAAGGGGCCAGAGATGGGTCGAAGATTGTTTTTCTCTCTTTTTGCTTCTTACCACAAGGCCAATTTATTTACCTTCATTGTTTTGTTGGATTTTTTTGTCCCCCCCCCCCCCCCCCCTTCCTGCCCCCCACCCCCAGCCAAAAAAAAACCAAAGAAAAACAAAAACAAAAAAGAGAGAAAAAAAAATAGGATAGTTCCAGGCTCGATACGTTAGTGCAGGTTGTCTTCACGGGTAACTCTATGTTTCAATACACGTTTCTGAAAGTCTTTTTCATGCTTGTTTGACCGTGAAGTCAGTGCACTCGCACTTCCCTGACTTAGTTTTCAGTACCCGTTCGTCACTTCGATGGTGTTCAGTTGCGCCTGTTTTAATCCAGCATACGCAGGACACCACCTACTAAGCCCCCTACTGACGACAATTACTGCTGCTTAGTCGTGGAGCCAGCGTGAGTGAGCTCTCCCTCTGGAGAGGGCGCCACCACGTCCGTCCAACGACAGCCCCCACAGACTCGCCGATACCGATGACACCGACGGTATCAAACCAAGGCCAAAGGCGTGGTGAGGACATCGAAACTGAGGTCACTATGAGAGCAGGGCATGGCATGAAGGGCCACAGAATTTGAGACTTTTGTTTATGCTGATCGATGAGAATGAGGATGATGAAGATGATACTACGGATTTCCATTCTGGTCTGAGACAAGCATGACAGGGCTGTACTCCACCTTCCTTTCACAACATATCTCGGCATCAACCAGGCCCGAGAAATACAAACACCTGCACTGTTGGTCAGGAAATTTGAGCAACACTCTCAGAGACACACCCATTAAGTGGGTGAAATCTCGCCTGTGTGGTCCCAGTCTTCCCAGCTGAGCCCTTATCAAACTCAACTCTGGGTAGGAGCCAGTCGGGGCAGAAAATCCCACATGACTCTGATGGGAATCGAACCCCACGACCTCCCAGCCGGTAGTCCGCGACGCTAACCTCTTCGCCACGGCTTCGGCGGATGGTGCTCTTTCCTTCATTTGTGCTGATCGCCTCGGGGCTATTTATCCATTCAGACCCTTCCAACGCTGTCTGCTTTTTTAATTTAAAGCACTTGTGCATGCGTATATGTTTATGTCTGTCATTTGTGACGTCTCAGGAGGACCTGTTTGTCTATTTCGTTTTGCATATTTAATCGCTGTTATTTTGTTTTGCATTAGTAGTTTGACTTGCTTACAGTAACTCTATACACTGTTTCAGCCTCTGTGTAGCATTTCAGAATGGTTTGTGTTTGTTTGTTTGTTTTCATCAAAGAACAAGCCCATCCGGGAGTTTTATTATTTTTCGTGCTTTCGTTAGTTTGCTTTTGTTCTGTTTTCTTTTGTTTTTAGGTTTATTGTTCCTGCTGTCGTCGTTTGTTTTGTATGTCTTGAATGCATGCGCTTTTCCCCTTCTTCTTCCTCTCTTTCCTTGACATTATTTTTCTTCCCGTAAGATTTGAAAAAAAAAAAAAACACAATACAATACAGCACGAGCATACGCAAACAGTGAAAATTATCGCACTGCCTTTTTTCTTTCTTTTTTTCCCTTTTTTTTATTGATCAGAAATAGGAGGAAATGATGAGAAGAAAGTTGTTTTCTACCAAAAAAAATTATGCCACTAATTTTACCACACAAAAATATAGATAGATAGATAGATAGATAGATAGACAGATATAGAGATAGACAGACGGACAGATAGCTAGCGAGCTAGCTAGATACATACATACATACATACATACATAGATACATACATACATACATAGATGCTTTATCCTTGTATATCCCATATTCACATCTGAACTCTCGTCAAGTTAAGAGATGTAGCACACACACACACACACACACACACACACACACACACACACATGCACACAAGCACACACAAGCACACAAGCAAGCACACATACATACACACACAAGCACACACACAGGCACACACACACACACACACACACACACACAC
>JADBJO010001667.1:322500-342500 GCA_016801955.1 Conus betulinus
TGACAACTTGACATGGACAGCTGCCCGTGGTCTTCCGGTACAAGAGCTTTGGCGGGATAAACCAGGAAATAGCTGTGAACGGGCAGCCAGCATGAGCGTTGTGGGGAGACTGCCACTAAAGTGGCATGGGAGATGAAGACGCAAAACACACAACACACACACACACACACACGCACACACACAAACGAAGAGGCTTGGGGATGAGGAGGGGACGGGGGTAAGAACTCTGGTCGGGGGGGGGGGGGGGGGGGGGGGGGGGGGGGGGGATAACTCCCGCTAAATCCAGTCAGTTCGACGGTTAACGCACAACAAGTTTATTCTTACCACATTCGTCCACTCTACCGGCTGAGGTTGGCAACACGCAAGAAGCAGCAAGAATAAGCATCACGTGCATGATGCACACAAGCATTGTTCAGCCGTGCCAAGTGTCCTGTAAGGACAACAGAGACCTAAACACACGCTTACTCATTACCGCAGACTGGGAAGGGAAACGCAGAAGGGGGTGGGACAGAAGGATTTCTTTATCTTAATATCAGCAGACACTGTCCCGGATCATTGTTCGGCTAACATTCTCACACTTATGGCGTGTGTAGTACCCCATTTACCTCGAAACACATGTAACAAACAAGAAAACTTGACTTAAAAGAGTAAGTTCCCCGCTTGCCCACTTATTCTGAGCTACACACAAACGCAAAAAGCCCAGCTGGAAGAAAAGTGAAAACACACACACAGTAATGTTAATTCAACACTAGTACAACCATTGATATTCAGCATGGCAAAATAGAATACATAGACTAACAGATGGAATAAGGCAAACTTAGTAAAGAAAATCTGAAGAGAGGCACTGAGACACAAATATTTACCAGTAACCCATGAACGCAGACTTAGTAAATGGTGAATTGCATATTCCAATGAGGGGCATATATAATTCAGAGCTTGCAAATATTGTTTTTCTACGTGGAGTCAGACAAAAATAAATGGTCTTGATTTTCTTTCAAAATGGTTAGTAGAACCCAAACGAAAAATGCTTCCAGAATTCTCTGGAATGAAGATAGGATGATGAATTCATCGGCGCCAAGCCAGTCATGACTAGAAATCCACAAGAGACTATGAGCAATGGACAGGTGGAATTCCGATGTGTGTGTTTGGAGGGACATTCTGCACTGAGCGTGGCGTGAAGATTCACAGAGCGAAAAAGGACTGTGATAAGACGGTGATGAATGAACAGCAGTGCACTGCGTCAGCTGACCAACATCGAAAATCCAAGGCCGGGATTCAAACCAAATTACCAAGGACAACCATGCTGTTTATTCAGATGAGGAATATTGGTGTATAGGTTCTAGACGCCAGAAAAAAAAAACCAACCACAACTTGTCTAACTGAGTGTGTGGAGGACATGACTCAAGACATTGACAACTATCTGCCAAAGAATATGGGAAAGCAATACAAGACCTAAAGAAAGGACACAATCCTTAATCAAACCTCAAGAAAGCACTAGGGGACAACCCGCTTAGTCAGCTATTCGGTAACATTGACGATGTCAGTTCTGTCGACCAGACCCAAAGTAAAACGAGAAGTCTTCGCGGAAGAACAAGAGCATTCACACCGGAAAGGAGCATTTCTCAACAGATTTTCAATGTCAGACTTGAAAGAGATGCCTCCTCAACACTAATGTAAATTCCGCACTTCATCGACATCAAGAACGCCTTTAACCTTCTACTTTTTTTTCCAACAGCCTCGTTCAAGGCATATCAATACAATGACTGTTCGCCTGAGCAATAACTTCGCATACATTTTTCCAGTTATCGAGAGAGAGTGCGCATGGCTTTCATCAATTAGGTGTCTCCTTGTCTTCATGCAGCACGCACTTTGCATGAAAAGGAGAGCAGACAAGAAACACAACTCTTGAGATTCACCTCCAGACTGTTCAAAGCACTAAGTACAGCCAGAACAGAATTCAGTTCAGAGAAAATCAAAATCTTGGTTAACAGTTTCAGACCACATTGAGCCATACTGTTACCAGTTTTAAACTAACTGTTAAAGTTATATTTACCGTTTCTGCAAAACGCTTTAGAAACCTTTCCATGGGATTGTTTCTAAACGTTGTGAAAACATAGAAATGATTGCAAAGTACATTACAAAAGAATAACAATATGTACAAAAAAAAACTTCGATTCAACGTGACACAATAGAAAAAAAATGTTTTTGGT
This sequence comes from Conus betulinus, assembly GCA_016801955.1. Classification (NCBI taxonomy): domain Eukaryota; kingdom Metazoa; phylum Mollusca; class Gastropoda; order Neogastropoda; family Conidae; genus Conus; species Conus betulinus. The sequence continues at coordinate 324,711 of JADBJO010001667.1, forward strand.
TCAGACGACAAGATTATATGGTTTGAATTTCATATCCTTTTGGAAGTTGGTTTTCCAGAAGACGTTGAGTTTTGTCATGACAGACGTGGCCAAGGCGAACCACGTCTTGAAGTCGTTTGTTGAGCTGCTCAGAACGCACTCAAGGTGCTTGAAGTGGTCCGTCACTATTTTTTGACAGTTCAGTGTGATATTGACGCTGAATGTGTCTGAAACTGTTGACCAAGATTTTCATTTTCTCCAAACGTCAGTTTTTTTTTTTTTTTTTTTTTCCGGTCTCGAAAACCTTCTCTGTCAAGCCAGCAGTAAAACGAGTACCTGGTTCAGTTCAGGAAAGTTAAAAGCGGCGAAAGAAGGGTGGTGGGCGCCGCCTTCCATTACGCTGTGCCCTAGATACGATGAAGCTCTGACAGTCCACTGTCCCTACGACCAGTATGCTGTGGGAACTTCTTGGTTTTGTTTTTAAGGGCTGGAGATCAATGAGGAAATCTCTCCGAATTACGTTCCGCCGTTATTTTTTGTCTCTATGGTAGAAGGAAACCTCGGCATTCTCACCCTCCAGGTAAAAAGCATGTCTGCAAACATCGTTGAAGTGGACATGGGGGGAGGGTGGGAGAGGGGGGGAGGGGCAGTTCTCCACATTTCACGCAACAAATGCTGCCGGGATTCGAACCCATGACCGTCTTATTCTATATTCTATCTCAGGGGCAAATGCACTAACCACTAGACTGCTACATCCTGTTACGACGGTTAAGGGCAGGGGTATGAAGAAGGGGTAAGGGGGATGTGGGACGGAGGAAGAGTCAAATAAGGTGATAGACAGTGGAAAGGAGTTTCAACCGACACACTGATCACATCAGTTTGTTGTTCATTGCATTTTTCGTAGGTCATGCATTCCTAATGAGTCACGTTCAGGTCACAAGACAGAGCCGTTCTTGATAAATATGGGTCGAAGTGTGACAGTCACATGTTATGTTGAAGTATTAGTATTTTTTCGTAGGTCATGCATTCCTAATGAGTCACGTTCAGGTCACAAGACAGAGCCGCTCTTGATAAATATGGTCGAAGTGTGACAGTCACATGTTATGTTGAAGTATTAGTATTCATGTCCCCCCTGAGCGTCGGTATTTCTGTAACGATGCCACAGGCTCGACATGCCCCTTACGGACGTCTGGGCCATAGACAGCGAATTAGAAAGGGAGAGGGATACATCGAGACAGAGATCTCTCTGTCTGTATGTAACAGACAGACCGACAGAGAGAGACATTGACCATTGACAGAGAGACAGAAAACAGAGACGCAGACAGACAGACAGAGACAGACAAAAAGAGACTCTTCCTTGCATTCGTATGTATATGGAAAGGCATGTGCGTATAGAGGTGCGACTGTGATAGGTGTGTGTGTGTGTGTGTGTGTGTGTGTGTGTGTGTGTGTGTGTGTGTGTGTGTGTGTGTGTGTGTGTGTGTGTGTGTGTTGGGTCTGTCTGTCTGTCTGTCTGTCTGTCTGTCTTCCGCGCACAAAAGAGAGGGTAGCGGGTGGAGGAAGGACGAAGAAATCCATATACAATAACACATCAACAATGAACATAAGAGACTCATCAAAATATTGAGAACATAGTTCTAACTTCTTTCGGTGGACAATACCATTAGTGCATCCTTCTATGTTAGCGTTCAGGTTCCTTAACTGCATCAGCACGTCTTTTTTAAAGGCTTTTATACAGATGCAGCCATCAATTCTTAGTAATGTGTTACCGTGTGTCAACAGCGACAAACATGGGTTTGCCTAAAACTTTCGGGGAATGTACTTTTGCCCTAGAACACACAAAGGAGAGCAGCAAGCAAAATGTATGAACTTTTTTTCCCCTCTACCACCCCGGCCTTTACTATTACTTTTTTTTTTCTTTTTTTTTTTTTTGTTTCTATTCTCTATTTTTAGGCGGTCTTTTCTCTTTTTTTTTTTTTTTCTTTTTTTTTTTTTTCTCCTTCGTTTTTTTTTTTTTTTTTTTTCAACTCTCACGCGTCATGTAAGTCTGAATGTTGTATTGCTACTGATGGACATTTTCTTGCTGACTTTAATGTTGTGGCGTTTAATACAGTTCATCAGGGTTTATTTTTTGTACTAGTGTTTGGTGTGTAGTGTCACTTTCACACCAGGTGTGTGTATAAAAATAAATACATAAATAAAGAAAAGAAAAAAAAGGGAAAGAAGAGAGAGAGAGGTCAGGATGTCTCCCGGGAACCATCCTTGAAACGAAAGACGAAATAAGTATGCAAGGATGTACCAGAAGTGCGCGAAGAAGGACAGAAGGAAAGGGAGGAACAAGGAGAGAGAGAGAGAGAGAGAGAGAGAGAGAGAGAGAGAGAGAGAGAGAGAGAGAGAGAGAGAGAGAGATGGGGGTACAGCTCGTCTCGCGAACTGCCCTATTCCCCTAGAAGGCTATTCTCCCTCATAGAGGGAAAAAAAGGAGACTACAAGGAAGAGATGAGGAACACCCTGTGCCCGAGACAATCTGTATCAATGATAGAGACAGAGAGACATAGATGAGTGACTGTGTGTGTGTGTGTGTGTGTGTGTGTGTGTGTGTGTGCGTGCGTGCGTGTGTGCGTGTGTGTGTGTGTGTGCGTGTGTGTGTGTGTGTGTGTGTGAGAGAGAGAGAGAGAGAGAGAGAGAGAGAGAGAGAGAGAGAGCCTGTGCGTGCCTGCGTGCGCGCTTGAGTGGGCGTGTGCAGTGTGTATGTATATGTACTATGGTGTCAAGCCATACAATAAATATATCCCTAGGAATGAACGGATATTTGAACAATGGCATACATGTGTAATTTAGAACAAATTTATGCATATACCAGCCCGACCAAACGGGCAAAACAAATGGATAAACATTAAACCAGTACCTGAGCTCATGCTGATAGCCACCTAGTGGTTCGTGTTCTTATTTTTCAGCGTGTTTCTGAACTCTGTCATTTTTAATTACGCAGTTTCTAAATTGATGTAACGCTTTCTGTTCTGTGTGTTGATCGAAAATTTTTTTGTAATGCTATCATTTTTTTTAGTTTTATGTGCTATGCTAATGAGCATTTTCCCCATTAATATAACGTGGTTAATCAATTTTTAGGACTTGTTTACCTTTGTCGTTCGTTTCTGTGGACTCCAAAATTACATCAGTTAATGACAGTTTTAAGGCTTTACCGATTCTCAGTGAAATCAATATTTCTACATTTTCCAAAATTTGTTCACTGGATGACAGTAGAAAAAGAAATTTTCAATAAAATCAATTTCATCTGTACAGTTATCACACATTTGTTTCCAATACTTTCATTTTTTGCAAAAAGAATATTAGTAGGGTTTTTTTTTTTTTCCATTGTAGTTCATACAGCCTAACCTCTTTCGTGGATGTTCTTGGTGTTAGCCATATGAGTTCGTCTATATAAAAATCGAGTTTTCTGTGCCAAAAGTCCTTGCCATTTGCAGTTAAGTTGCTCGAATTCCTTCGCTCCAGTAACTTCTTTATCTCTTTTGGTTTTGTATTAAACATATAGGCTTCGCAGTCAGCAGAGTAAACATTGTCAAGACGAATACTGTTGTCATATATCCACTCTAGCCAAGATGATGGCAGAGCGTTTCGCAAAGCATTGTATCCAAAAAATTGTAATTTGCAATACGAACTCCTAAAGCTGTCTCCATTACTTTAAGATCAAGCAGTCTATTTTCAGTAATGTGTACGAGGTCTCTGACGAACTGTATCCCCTTCACTGTATCCCCTTTTTTCTTTCCATTCTTGAAAGTACAACACACTGCTTCTTATATTTTATCAAATTATTATAAAATAACACTTGATCTAACACGTTACTTGGTGTAATATCTTCTAATTTGGTTTTCCTCTTATTTCAAATAATTGGTAGCTACATTGCTCCAAAATTCATTGTCTATTAGTTATTACTTCAACATTACAGTTAAGCTTGAAATATGCCTATCATCGTCTGTTGCAGAGTCTGATTCCATTACTGTTTTGAAGTTTTTCCATTTTAAACCTCCTTTTTTCGAATGCTTTCCGATTACTGTGTTTCTTTTTGCCAAACAAATGTATAAAGCGTCGCATTTACTTTCTGCAGGACTTCATTGGGAATACCAGCTGACTGCATTACAAAAACAAACTGACTAACTAAAAAGGATTTATTTATTGTAATTTTGCCATGAATGCTTATGTCTCGTTTAATCCAGTTCTTCTTTAATTTTCTGTTTTCAATTTTGCCCTTCCAGTTCTCTTCAATGTTCTTTGCCATCTTATCTTTTTCAAAATAAATCCCCAGTATTTTCATTCTTTCAGCTACAGATCAAAAAGGCAGATTTTGTTCCCTTATTTCCCTGCCCATTCTTAAAGCTTTGGTTTTATTCAAATCTGATTTAAGCCAGAACACGTTTCGAATGCTTTCAGAATACTTAAGGATTTCATCATGTCATTTTTGTTTTTTTAAGAATAAGGTGGTGTCACCGGCAAGTTGTTTTATTTTTATAAACTGCTCGTTTGTATGGGTGTCTTTTTGGTACTTGGATACCTGTTATTTTGCTTTTTCTAATCTTTATAGCCAAGAGCTCTACAGTTAAAACAAACGCAAAAGGAGAAAAGAGACAGCCTTGTTTTATACCACAAGTTACATCAAATGGCTCATATAACCAACCTCCATGGTTGATGCAGCTTTGATTACCCTTTGTTAAGACTTGTACCCATCTCTGGAAATCGGTCCCAAAATCCTCATATTTTGAATACATATAGAAGATATTTTTTTCGATATGGAATCAAAGGCTTTTTCATAATCTATAGCTAGTAGTACCTGCCTTTCCAGTTCCTTTAAATAGTTTCATCTGGTCCTTAGCAATATAGTTGATGACATCATCGATGGTCCTTATCACTGTTCCTATATGGATTTCTTCCTTTTATATATCCAACTTGATCTTCGTTAACTAAGTTATGGATAACTTAACTTAGTCTTTCTAAAATGTACATTTGCCAAAATTTTATAATCAGAATTTGTAAGAGTAATGGGTCTCCAGTTGTTAAGTTTATCTCTATCCAAGTCTTTACCTTTGTGAAAAAGAGTTATAATACCTTGCGTCTGTGTGAACGAGAGGCTTCCTCTGCTAAATGATTCAATAAAGGAGTTAGTGACAACATTGTCTAATTTGGACCGAAAGAATTTGTAGAATCGGTTGTTAAGCCATCGCTTCCCGGAGCAGAGCCATTATTCATATTTTTTCAGTGCAGAGGTTGCCTCTGCTAGTGTCACAATGCCTTCACATATGGCAGCTTCATTTTCTTCTAAATGTTTTCATTCTCTATTTTCAATTAAAAAAAAAATTATCAGCAGTTTCTTCCACATTCACTGCTTCAGTGTTCTGGGCATATAATTGTTTATAAAACGTAATCTGTTCTTGCATTATTTTTTCTTTGATCAGTAATAATATTATCTGTCTCTTTACACAGTCTTGTAATATTCCGATTTCTACTTCGTGCCTTTTCTAAACTGCAAAAAATATTTTGAATTTCTCTTCTCCTTCTTCGATCCATTTAAGTTTGCATCATACTTGGGCACCTCTCGTTTTGTAAATTTGCAAACTCTCTAAGTTTTGTTTTACTTCATAAAACTTTGATTAATCCTTTCGTTTTGGGGATTCTTGACAACTCTTTTTTTCTAGATTTTGTAACAGTGACTGCAATATTAGTGACTCGTTTCTTTTTTTGCAAGCCAGGATTTTCCCAAACTCGACACAAAAAATTCTTTTTCAACCTTACATATTTCCCATTTCTTTAAATCATTCAGACTCTCATTGTCTGTAAAAAAAAAAAAAAATGTGTCTAATATATCATTCATTTTTTTGTGCAAACAGAACATTTCTAAGAAAACTGTTATTAAACCTCCAATATCCTGGTCCCCGAACGAAATCGTTCTCGTTCAGTCCAAGGACAACGGCCTTATGGTCGGAAATTGTACCAAAAGCGTGTTCACAAGAAGTACAGAAAGGCAAAACGTTATCAGAAACAAACCAGTAATCTAATCTGCGAGCGATGAACGGATTCAAGCGAATCCATGAGGCGTCTTTTTCTTTTGGAAGATAAAGTCTCCAGGCATCTGTTAAATCTAATGAATCAACAGTATGCTGTAAACTGACAGTCTTGGACTTGTCATGGGGCTGACCTGCAACTGTATCAAGGTCACTGTTCAGGGTGCAGTTAAAATCACAAGAGATAATGAAATCTTCATGCTCAACAGAATACAAACTTTCAATCAATTTCTGAAAATATATTATTTTATCCTTTATATTGTTGGGTGCGTAAATATTCACAACCATTATGTTACATTTTTGTTTTACCATTGAAATAACTAAGATTCTTTCTTGTGCAAGTTGTAAGTTAACTTCTTCCCTAAAGTGTCTTGAAATCAAAATTACTTCTCCTCTGCTTTTTTTGTTCGTTCCTTCACAGAAAAAAATTGTTCTAGCCCATTGTTTTTCACACTCCTTAACGCCTTTCTTTATTATATGGCATTCTTTTAAACAAATAACATCAAAGCGTTTTTCTTTGAAATATGCGAACAAAGATTTCCTTTCGAATCTGTTTTTTAAACCCCTTACGTTCAATGAAACAATATTCATCTTATCCATGGAACAAATTTTTCAATTCGTTTCAGTAATCTTGAAACAAATTCAGTCCGATACATACAGTTCAAACTCATAGTCCATAACACATTGCCAGGTGTTTGTCCAATGGTTGTCAGGAATAGCACACATAAGTTAATTCCCCCGATCAACTGGTGTGGATTCTGACTCGAGTCATCAAAATCTGCCGCCACAGCGCCATCCGACCCACGGTCACAACGCCGATACTTCTCTGCTCCCTCTCCGGGCTGTGTCGGTGTCTGGACAGGCGCCGCTTGCTGGTGGTAGCTGACCTGTTGCGGGGAGAGCGGTCCAAGGAGGTCAGGAGGGTGGTTTGACGGGAGAGAGGGGCGCCCTCAGTCATTCCCGTCGACAGACTTGCTTGTGGTCTGCTCTGTGACAGTGACGCTAAGATTTTGTTTGACACCTGCCTTGCTACTTGTCTGGTTGTCCACAGCATGTCTGTCAGTCTGTTTATCCGTTATCTGTCTTTCCGCTATTTGTCTGTCCATCAGTTTACATTCAGCATCACCTCTTTTGTGCCCCGTTTGCCCACACTGTCTACATACAATGTCTCCTGAGCACTGTGAGACTTGGTGATCTGGCTTCAGATAGCGTGAACACATGCCTTTTTTGGGGTGGGGGTGGGGGGGGGGGGTCTTTGTTTTTGTTTTGTTTGTTTGTTTGGTTTGGTTTGGTTTGTTTTGTTTTTGTTTTGTTTTGCTTTGTTTTGCTTTTTTTTGTTTTGGTTTTGTTCTCTTTAAAACAGTTAAGTTGTGTAAAAATGCTGACTTTGACAAATTTATCAAGAAGAGTAGAGGGGACAGTTATGAAAACAAACCTGCCACCCGTTACAAATCGAGTCAACTTGTTGTCTGCGTCCCGAGCTCTCTCTCCACCTTAATGTCTTATCCCAGTTCGCAGCCGAGCTTGACGAGTGAAGCTCGATTTCCGAGTCGGCGACCAAGATTGGAATGTTTTCAATCCACTGTTTCGTAGAGGGTTTTTTCTTCACCTGTATCGCTGTGGAGGACACAGGGGTTGGTTCTGGATACCTGTAGCGTAGTGTCCCTCATCCACATACCTCCGTGCCTCCTTGGTGGCGAGGTAATGCGCCACAAGCTGCCAATGTTCTGTGCTCCGATGATGGAACCCTGGCCAGCAATTCTTTCCGCCGCCAAACACACTTCTAACACGGACGGCCGATTCTTGCCGAAATGCTTTTCGATTTGAAAGACGGGAGTTACTGCAGAAAAAGTTTGCATTTTCGACGAATAAAACTGGAACGTCAGGAGAGAAAAAAAAGAAAAGAAAAAAAAAAAAACGGTGTAGCGGTTAGCGTGTGTTTGCAAAGCGTACGACTGAATTCACAGCTAAACTGGGACCGTTGCGAGCGTGGCAAAACACGTCCGAACTGGTCGAGCGACACTCCCCAAAACAAAATGTATGCACTTCATCCTGTTTTACGTTTTACTACACCTGTCACGATGATTTGTTACACGTGTCACGATGATTTATTATACCTGTCACGAAGCTTTATTATACCTGACACGAAGCTTTATGATACCTGTCACTAGGATTTACAATGTCTGTTAGTCCGAATCTAAATGTTGTGTAATAAGCTTAATATTTGAACTACATGTCCTGTCAATGTTAAGATATTCATCACAGCTCTTGTTTGACTTCAACGTACTAATTCAAAGAAAATCGGTGACTGGGTTGAATATGTAAAGTCCAGTTCTTCCTTCTGCGATCCATATATCTTTGATGTAGTTCATGCAAAGCCATATTAAGATTGTCATCCCCTTGATTCAACCATGCTATTCCAAACCTATTTTGAAATAATGTCTCTCTCTAACACCTGACACCCATGTATAATAGCCACACGAGTCTAGCTACAAAAGCGACTTTTAAGGTTTAACAGACAATCTGGTCACATCCCACACGTAAAAGCCAGTATCTAATACATTGAACAGACGAGTTTATACATACGAGGTGACGTTCTGTCTGTCGATATATTCTAAATCATTTAGCATTTTAAAGCTGTACTCCTAAAACTTTTTTGCATGCGAAAAAAAAATCAACTTTTTCGACATAGACAACAGCCTTATCGACTCCACATATATCAGCCCCATACAATGCGACAGGTAAAACCTACATATCGAAAAAGTAACCAAAAATATATGCATATAAAAAAGATGTATATAAAAAGGCATGTGTATGTGGCGGTGAAATTGAAGTGTGTGTGTGTGTGTGTATGTGTGTGTGTGTGTGTGTGTGTGTGTGTGTGTGTGTGTGTGTGTGTGTGTGTGTGTGTGTGTGTGTGTGTTTCGCGAGTGTGAGTGTACGTGTGTGCGTGTGTACGTGTGTGTGTGTGTGTGTATGTAAGTAGGTGTGTGTGTGTGTGTGTGTGTGTGTGTGTGTGTGTGTGTGTGTGTGTGTGTGTGATTGTGTGTGTGTATGCATGTGTGCGTGTGTCTATGCATCTGTTCTCTCTCTCTCTCTCTCTCTCTCTCTCTCTCTCTCTCTCTCTCTGTGTGTGTGTGTGTGTGTGTGTGTGTGTGTGTGTGTGTGTGTGTGTGTGTGTGTGTGTCCCTCCCTTCGTGGTAGACTTTCACGTTGACATTTTTTCTCGGCAATTACAGAGTTGTCACAACCAAAGGTGACTCAACTAATAACAGTCAAAAATGTTTTGCAACTTTCCCCTGTGTGAAGATGCCAGAGGGTGATGAATACAGTAAATCTGCGATTAACACATTTCGGCAATAGTTTGAATATCATATAACTGGCATTTTCATATATAATTTGTCATACGTCACAATCGGGGTTCTACGCATAGAGAGAAGGTATGTTCAATGATACGTTACACGATTATCACAACGATTATAAAGCTACATTTTGTTATCACCTGACATGCATACCACACAGGCGTTTACGTATGAATAAATGTATTATTATTTCATTATTATTACTGTATTATTACATATATTACTACACCAGCTCTCCATCCTACCCTAACTACCTATGAGAAAGTCTTTGCACCGTGTATTTGCTCTGTGCACGGCTTTCGACTCTTTCACAAAAGCAGTGGTGATGTACGCTGCATCATATTGAATGTTTATCTGCATGCATCTATCGTTTCCCAATGGGCCGCACACCGTTTGTCGTCCATCCTCAGACAGAGTCAGTTCATTACATACGAGACAAAATAGACAAACTGCCTCTCTTGTCATACCGAGTTGTTGCCATACGAACTAGGACATCTTCGTTCTTTGTGTAAATGCGACTTCACTAGCTGGAATTACTATATAAAAGATGGATTCGTAAAGACTACCGTAACTGATTTTGCTGGAGATATTGACATGGGGCATTGAGTTTTTTTTTTCTGTTTTGATAAGGTATTCATGTACGCATTTCTGCCTGGTAGACATTGTGTCACATGATCGTGTTTGATCTGAGATGAAATATGATGTTTGTTTTAGTAATTGTAATGCAATGTGATTTAACATATTCTTTTATCAGAATGCAAAGGAAATATTTGTAAGTCTTCACAGCTGCTCAGAAAGTGTACAAGTTTATCGAAGATTCAGTCTTTGCCACTCGGTGACATCGTCATAAGGGGAATGGTTGGAAAAGGTGCGTCCGCCTTTATCGTCCTTAGTTTAGTACTAATAACGTGTCCCAGAAAACCCTAATGCTGACCTTTCACACACACACACACACACACACACACACACACCCTTTCCGCCCTTGAAGAAGCATAGCACTCCAGCGTGTGTCACAGTCCACTTCCAAGTCACGCTGCCTGTCTAGGTGAAGCCCCCAGTCATACAGCAGTTCAGTTGTTCCTCATTGATCTGGCCTATTTCTTCTCCGTTTCATTCTTTGTCGGTCATAAATCCGCAACAGCGTCCGCCATACAGACATTCATTACTGTTACCTGGGAGCATTCGAGTATTTTCACCTGGGAGCCTTCGTGTGTGTGTGTGTGTGTGTGTGTGTGTGTGTGTTTCACACGTGCTGTTCGCATGTTATTTACGAGAGTGGTCAATCCAACGAAGAGTTACAGAAAATGAATGACGTTTAAGTCTTTTACTAAAAGTGCTTGTTCAGTTTTACGTGAAACAGGGATCACAAATCAATTCGCGAAGAACAGATAACTGTTACGCTGAGAATTTTTTTTTTCTTCAGGAACAAATCTGAAGAAGTGATCGACACACTCGCATCGTTAAAAGAGAAACGACGTAGTAAAATAAAAAAAGAAAATAAAGCAAATAAGAAAGCATTATGCGCACGCACACACACACACACACACACACACACACACACACACACACACACACACACACACACACACACACACACACACGCGCGTACACGCTCAGCGCGCGCGCACGCACACACGCACACACACACACACACACACACACACACACACACACACACACACACACAAGCGCGCATGGGCAAACAGAGAATTAGGGCCCCAGAGGAGAGAGAGAGAGAGAGAGAGAGAGAGAGAGAGAGAGAGAGAGAGAGAGAGAGAGAGAGAGAGATTACACATAATGTTTAGTCAGTGTGTGAAACGTCGGTTTGCTAAAGAAATGTCCAACTCAAGAATTTATCATGTTCGATGGGGTTCCCGTCTGGTATAAAATTTATGGGATATGAAAAACAAGAGGTGTCCACTGTGCTCTCTTTTATTCTCTCTAAACTGGACTACTACTATGGACTGCTCTCTGGCTGCCCTTCGTATATTCTGTCTAAACTGCAGTGTGGCTGCACACCAAAAATTACTGCGCCAAGGACTTGCTTAAAGTAGTCGAGTATTCATAGACAGGCACAATGAGATTGTTTTGAGAATTGTTATTGTGTCTGAAAGTTGATTTACCTTCTTTTCTTTCATATGTCCAGCAAGGTACATGCCAGGTGGTTCTAAACAGACAGATTAAAATGAAAGGAATAGAACTATTTGGGAGGAAGCAGCTGGCGCAAAGATAGTGTCACAGGTGAGTGAGAAGGCCTGAAATGTGACGTCAGCCAAGAGGAAGGTCGTGTATTTGAAGAGTGTGAATGATGTCATCGGTGGACCCCCCCCCCCCCCCCCCCCCCCCACAAGTGAAATGATTTGTGGGGGGGGGGGGGGGGGGTGTTCTTTTGATCAATTATCAGTTCAATACCAAATGCTGACTCACTCTTAAGCCAGGCTTCAAAATGCTTACATGGATTACATAGTAATTTAGAGCAGAGTCGTAATTGTGGCGTGTGGCCTGTTCAGACCTCTGCTGCTAGATTGGTTCTCGGGCGAAAAAGACGTGATCATGCAAAGCCTCATCTTCAAAAAAAAAACTCCTCTGGCTCCCTGTTCACGCTAGAATAGATTTCAAACTGTCATTGCTGTGCTTTGACTTTTATTGTTGGGCTCTTCTCATGTTTATTCGGTAAATTTGTTTAAGGAAATGTCTTTTTTTTTGTGGTCATCCAACTTCTCATTTTTAATCCACACTTTTTTTTTTTTGCTCACTTCTCCACTCCCCCCCCCCCCTCCCCCCCCCCCCCCCCCCCCTTTTTTTTTTTTTTTTTTTTTGAGGGGTGGGGGCGGGGGTGAGGGGGTGGGGCTTTTGTCTTGTTTGTTATTGTAAGTGGGATCTCACTTGCTGTGACTAAGGTTTTGTCTTTTTCTATTTTTCAAAGATTATAGTTTGGATGAGGTCATGGTTGAAGAAACTGTCAACTGATCTAATTCCCCTCATTAAAAGTTCGGTACACATATTCTATTGTGGATGAAAAGCCTGATAACCCCACAGTGTATACCTGCTTGAACCCACACTGAAGCCGACCACTTGTGTGTGTGTGTGTGTGTGTGTGTGTGTGTGTGTGTGTGTGTGTGTGTGTGTGTGTGTGTGTGTGTGTGTGTGTGTGTGTGTGTTTGAGTGTGTGTTTTGTGTGTGTGTGAGTGTGTATGTGTGTGTGCGCGCGCGCGCGTGTGTGTGAGGGAGAGAGACTGTGTGTGTGTGTGTGTGTGTGCGTGTGTGTGTGTGTGTGTGTGTGTGTGTGGTGTGTGTGTGTGTGTGTGTGTGTGTGTGTGTGTGTGCATGTATGTATGTGTGTATGTTGTGTGTGTGTGTGTGTGTGTGTGTGTGTGTGTGTGTGTGTGTGTGTGTGTGTGTGTGTGTGTGTGTGTGTGTGTGTGCCCACGTGTGGATATCTGTTCTTTCAAACACACACAAAAAGCAGCTAGCGGCACGGTCGCCACATCTGGCACGTTGTTAGCTACTGGCTGCCAGCGGCTTGAAGTGTGGCCACATAGATGAGCTGTCACCCGCCGTCAGCGGCTTGAAGTGTGGCCATGTTAATGAGCTGTCACCCAGGTGTCAGCAGCTTAAAGCATTGCCATATTGATGCGCTGTCACCCAGACGTCAGCGGCTTGAAGTGTGGCCATATTGGTGAGCTGTCACCCAGTTGTCAGCGGCTTGAAGTGTGACCATATTGATGAGCTTCACCAAGGCGGCTTGAAATGTGGCCATATTGATGAGCTGTCACCCAGCTGTCAGCGACTCGAAGTGTGGCCATATTGATGAGCTTCACCAAGGCGGCTTGAAGTGTGGCCATATTGATGAGCTGTCACCCAGGTGTCAGCGGCTTGAAGTATGGCCATACTGATGAGCTGTCACCAAGCTGCCACCGGCTTGAAGTGTGGCCATACAGATGAGCTGTCACCCAACAGTCAGCGGCTTGAAGTGTGACCATATTAATAAGCTGCCACCCAGTTGTCAGCAGCTTGATGTGAGGCCATATTGATGAGCTGTCACCCAGCTGTCAGCGGCTTGAAGTGTGGCCATATTGATGAGCTATCGCCCAGGTGTCAGCGGCTCGAAGCGTGACCATATTGATGAGCTGTCACCCCAGCTTTCAGCGGCTTGAAGCCTGGCCATTTTGATGAGTTACACCCAGCTGTCAGCGGCTTGATGTATGGCCATATTGATGAGCTGTCACCCAGCTGTCAGTGGCTTGAAGTATGGCCATATTGATGAGCTGTCACCCAGCTGTTAGCGGCTTGAAGTGTGGCCATATTGATGAGCTGTCACCAAGCTGTCAGCGGCTCGAAGTGTGGCCATATTGATAAGCTGTCAGCCAGTGTCAGCGGCTTGAAGTGTGGCCATATTGGTGAGCTGTCACCCAGCTATCAGCGGCTTGAAGTGTGGCCATATTGATGAGCTGTCTCACAGCTGTCAGCGGCCATGACAGCTAGCGTACAGGCAGCGCACCGCTGGCAGTCACTGCTGGTGGTTCGGCCCACAGACCAACACATGTTTGAAAGTCGATGGTGCGGCCACCCACGGCTCAGCACAGCTCAAAGCTCCACCCTCCTCCTTCCACCACCGTTAGCTTCTTGCTCAGCCGGCACAGGTCCGAGTCCACAGTTACAGTTTCGGCGAAAAACGCTGAATGTTCTCTATCACACTCGAAGCCGCACCTGGCCTTTGTCAGGAGATCAGCCAGTACCCAAAAACATTCATTGCACGGTCCAAGCCTTGACCCATACCGTGCCTGATTCGGATACAGTTGTCCCCTTGCTTTCATATTACAACACGATCCATATGACCCTTCATTTTTCTGTCGTCTGCCAGACTTTTCACTCTCCAAACCTTTGTGCTGTGCCAAGAAACGCAAGAAGTCCACAAGCCATGCATTATTCTGCTATCCTTGCTGACGTAATGGATTGAACTATTTTCCTGATCCGAAATTCCAGGATAAAATCGTCTTTTTCATATTGAAAAAAAAAAATTGTCGCTGGTTTGAGGGAACTGCCGATGAACGGACGTCGTGACTACTACTCGTGGGGTGGGGGGGGGGGGGGAGGCTTACTCACGCTACCTCCGAAGTCAGCCATCATTGTCGTGAGTAGGGGGGGGGGGGGGGGGGACTTCGTAGATGGTATTTTGCATATACTGGATCATCAGGACAGGCACAACTGAACGCCCACCAACGTGACTCGGCAAACAGTGCAGTGTCTCCTCCGGTGGGGTTGCCTCACGACGATTTGACGATAGGTGCTCCCTGTGCATTGCTGGTGCCGGGGCTGCAGTGAGATGGGGACTAACCTTGGTGTGGCTATGGACTGGGAGCTGGAAAAGTGGCATGCACTTGGGGGGGGGGGGGGGGGGGGGGGGGGGGGGGGGGGGGGGGTATGTGGCTGAAGTGGCACAGAAGATGAAACAAGGGGTAAAAATAGCGTAAGCGAAGCGCATGTCTCCCCTCTTCTCTTCCCCTTCGTCTCTTCACCCTCCCTCCTTCTCCACACCACAACCCTTTTTTTGCTCTTCTTGCATCTCCCCTGCTCGCCCATCCCTCTCTCAACAACACCATCCTCCTTCTCTGCGCCTGCGTCGTCATCATGACTGTCATCTTTATTGATCTTAACGACAGCATGTGCACCGGGACACTGACATTATGCGTCCTTTGCATGCACTTTCTGAGTTGTGCATAGAGCAATGTTTAAGCCTGACTGACTATGTTACACTTGTAGAAGGCGATCGATGGCGTGTCCGTCTGATTGAGATAGACCCTGTGTCCTTCTGCTGTGGTTGGTTTGGTTGGTGGTGGAGACCAAGAAGAGGGGGGAACAAAAGTGGAGAAAGGTGGGGGTGGACAGAAGTTAACATAATGTTTGCATTACGTAGCTGTTCACCTCGGAATACATCTTAAGTCCCCTTTGATCAAGTTGTACCACATAAAGAAATATTTGATAATCAGATGATGAAATAAGACACGCTGATATTTGGGTACATTTGGGTCTTTAGCCACTCCTCCGTAACGCACTATCAAAAGATACGTATTTCTACACACCCTGAAAATGCCTTCCAAATTTATTATCATAAAACCCTTTTAATGACAAAGGAAAAAACTGAACACATTCTACGGCAGATTTGAAAAGCACGGCTTCATGCAGTGACAAAAAGCCAGCCATTATGGAAGCTCTTCGCCTCCATCACAATCCGGTGGAAGTCAGAGAGGAGGCGGTGAGAAACTGCTTCCTGGTGTCATGACCCCTGCTACGCTGTTGGTCATGACCATGTCGCTCGCCGTCAGGAATTGTTAAAGAACAGAGGGACGTCTATTACCCGTTATGGCTTGTCCAGTTTTATTCAAAAGATCCCTGGAGGCAGGCACTACTAAATCTTCTACATTGCCCTAACCATAGCTCAAGAAGTCATCCCGCAATGTGCTGAATGACAACACTGACCTCATTCTTTTACAAGTATCTCAAGGGGACTGTACTGTGTCAGGTGAGAACAGCATACAGCCTATGGATACGATCCCCTGCAGTGGGTGTATTCAAAGAATCAGAGTATCGACGACAAAGAATTAGAGTATCAGCGACAAAGAATTAGAGCAGCGACAACAAAGAATTAGAGTATCAATGACAAAGAATCAGAGTATCAACGACAAAGAATACGATCCCCTGCAGTAGGTGTATTCAAAGAATCAGAGTATCAACGACAAAGAACCAGATTATCAACGACAAAGAACCAGAGTATCAACGACAAAGAATCAGAGTATCAACGACAAAGAACCAGAGTATCAACGACAAAGAACCAGAGTATCAACGACAACGAATTAGAGTATCAACGACAAAGAATTAGTGGTTCAACAACAAAGAACCAGAGTATCAACGACAACGAATTAGAGTATCAACGACAAAGAATTAGAGTTTCAACAACAAAGAATACGATCCCCTGCAGTAGGTGTTTTCAAAGAATCAAGAGTATCAACGACAAAGAATCAGAGTATCAACGACAAACAATTAGAGTACCAACGACAAAGAATCAGAGTATCAACGACAAACAATTAGAATGTCAACGAAAAAGAATTAGAGTATCGACAACAAAGAACGAGAGTTTCAACAACAAAGAATCACGGTTTCAACGACAAACAATTAGAGTATCAACGACAAAGAATCAGAGTATCAACGACAAAGAATACGATCCCCTGCATTAGGTGTATTCAAAGAATCAGAGTATCAACGACGAAGAATTAGAGTTTCAACGACAAAGAATCAGAGTATCAATGACAAAGAATTAGAGTATCAACGACAAAGAATTAGGTCCTGGAACTCAGCGTGTCTGGAATAAAAGAGCTGGTGGTCGACATGATGAAAGTTCAAACTAACTAACCCCCGGGTTCAGGGTTATAAGAGCCGAAACTGCTGTGGATCGAGCTAGATGGCGCTACTCTATCCACAAAGGTGCCAGTTTATGTGAAGAAAGGAGGACAGCTGCAGCAGCGCAACAAAAGATACAGGCAAGGAAAGCCCGCGCCAGCAATCAAGAGCAGGACTCCCACATGGCCCGTCCAAGCTGTCACTGCACATTCCGTGCACGCATCGGCTTAATCAGCCACCTGCGTATCCATAAATCAACCCCCCCCCCCCCCCCCCCCCCCTCCCCTTTTCCAAACTCCTAGATGACTGAATCAGTCCTCGTCGATTCAACGGACGAACAAACAGAAACATCAGAGCCCATCCTCTGTACAACTATTTCCAAACAGAACAACTCTGCTAGACTGTAAAAAAAATGACCAGTTGCCATAGAAATGCATCGGAGGATCTACTTGCTATGAAAACCAAACATCCTTCCAAATCAGCCCATCTCGCACTAAGGCAAGGTCCAGAGTGGCGTGAGGTACAACTGTGTGGAAAATACAAAAAAAAGATATTGATTGATTTCAGGAAAAACAAAGCAGCCCATCTGTCTCACTCGAAGGTGTTGAAGTAGAGGATGTTGATGTTAATGAATATCTAGGTACAACTTTAGACAATAACTTCACTTTTAGGCCAAACGTTTATTGTACAGTTAAGAAACATCAAAGCAGGTTGCACTGTTGCCAAAGCTTCGATCTTTTAATGTCTGTACTGATATTCGCAGATTAGTTTGCTCCTGCTTCCTACAATCTGCTATGCCCTCTAGTTTATATGGTGGTATGGTGGTTTGAAATTCAAACGTAAGAATGTTCTGGACAAACGAGCGAATGCAGGAGAAAAAAAATCACTGGTGAAAGACTGAAGAGCCTGAGTGAGTTGTACAAATGGGTGATGAGCATAGCTAGGAAGACGATATGTGATAAAAGCCGTGTCTTAGC
>JADBJO010001667.1:347500-355000 GCA_016801955.1 Conus betulinus
AATGGGCCGTCACGGTATCAGCAGAACGTCTTCTGATTGGCACAAACAAAACGACCGGAAGAGAGAGAGAGAGAGAGAGAGAGAGAGAGAGAGAGAGAGGAGAGAAAAAAAAAAAAAAAAGGGGGGGGGGGGGGGGGGGGGGAACACTTCCAACTGGCACCCGATTTTATTTTTCCTCCATATCTGGGGTAAAAACAAAGGGAAAAAAAAACACTTCCAACCGGCTCCCGCTTTTATTTTTCCTCCATATCTCACCTCTCCTTTGTCTCGCGGCAAACGCACCCTAGGCGCTCGCCATAGTCTGCTTTTATGAAATATGCATCTAGGCAGCATGTTCTCAAATGTTCAATGCAGGTTAAGATGCACTGACTGCATCATGTATTATGTCAGCCGGAGGGCGAAAAGAAACAGAAAGCCGCAACTAGGCAGGCAGTTGGATCATGCTGAGAATGAATATGATGCTCCTGGCCCCCTTGATCGACGGAGACCTGCATCTTTCCTAGACTGTGGCATTTCCTCGGGGATATTTTATACAGTGATATGCCTGAAGCAAAGAGAATTTGTTACACACACACACACACACACGCACGCGCGCGCGCGCGCTCGTACGCACGCACACACTCACGCACACACACACACACACGCACGCGCGCACGCACGCACGCACGCACGCACACACACACACACACACTCAGTGATCTAAAATTGTTTGCACCCCTTCCATAAGATACATCTCATTAATTATTGCACATACACCCCCCCCCCCCCCCCCCCCCCCCCCCCCCCCCCCCCCCCCCCCCTCCTTCAAGGCTGCAAGGCTGCAAACAATAATCCTTGGCGAATGCTGAACGGTGTAGACTCGTGAGCCGTTATCCTACTCTGTTTATTAATTAAATATGATCGGATATCTCTCTATCGTCAAAATTTGTCTAGAGGCAATATTCTTCCTAATGTTTGTTTGATCTTCTTGTTCGTTTTTTGAACCTCTTGGGTATTCCTGCAGACAAGGGGAATTATAAACACACACACACACACACACACACACACGCACGCACGCATGCACGCACGCACGCTCGAGCGCGCACACGCACATGCACACACACACACATATACACACACACCCCCCCCCCCCCCCCCCCTCATGCACACGCATACACGCACATCATGCACACACACACATGCACACGCTCGCGCACACACACATGGGCCCATGCCCACACATCCATACACAAACATATATGTACATTCTCTACACGCACATGCAATGATTTAAAAAAAAAAAAATAAAAAAAAAGGCATAACCAATGTTAGGTTGGCACTCAAGGTCGGACTAGCGCGTTAATGCGTAGGTCAGACATCTGCTAGTCGCAGGCACGAGACCCCTTCCTCAATTCTCTCATCTTAGTGATTAATTCATTTAGCCATCAGCTTAAAACCATGCGCAGTGTGATCTCAAAACTTAGCGGATGTGGTGTGACGTATATGGACAAGTCCGCACGAAGTCACCAACAACGGCAGTTACATGTTGAAGGCACTGTACCAAAACACAAATTTATGCGTAGCACACAATTCCGTATGTACGCACCAGGCGTGCGGAGATTGTTGGTCCCCAATTGCCCATCTCCCTCTTCATCCCTCACCAAAAGCGCGTGAGCTCTGCTCACATCACCCATCGCCACGACCCACCCACCCAAACATCCCCCAACCCCCCCCCCCCCCCCCCCCCCCCCCCCCCCCCCCCAGAAAAAAAGTTAGCAGAGAGAGAGAGAGAGACAGACAGACAGACAGACAGACAGGAGAGGGGGGAGGGGGAGAGAGAGGGAGATAGAGTGAGTGTGTGAGTGTGAGTGTGTGAGTGTGTGTAACACAAAATGAAAAAAAACTGGAAATAATTAACTCTTTTGTTTCATCTATGTTGTTTTCTTAGTATATGCAACACATCAGAGTGAATGTGCCAGTACACTACACATTAGAACATTAACAAACCCAGACACTTTGTATCAAACGCTAAAACACTAAAATCAGCAAAAATGTGTCCATCTGTAAGAGAACATACAGACTATGCATGGTGTGTATGAAAACTGGTTTGGGGGGAAAAAAAAAAAAAAAAAAGCTAGTAGTGGAAAAGAAAAAAAAAAAAAAAAAGTCTTTTTCTTTTTTTTTTTTTTTTTCGCTTTTTGTTTTTTTTTTTGGCAGATGAAGAGGACAGTGTGAAGCACCAAAAAATGAAGAGGTGGATTTTGGCGTTAGGGGGAAAAAAAAAAAAAAAAGAGACCGCCTTAGGTGCTCCATTGATCCGATAACTGATGCCACAAAAAAAAAAAATAAATAAATAAAAAAAAAAAAAATAAAAAGTCCGCACGAAGTGACGCCTCCTTGGTGAAACTGAAACCTGCAGGGAAAATAATACCGGGTAAGTCGTTCCAAGCATTTATTGATTTATAATCGTGTTCGTGAAACAGCAACGTGCATAGAAAGTAGTTTTCTCAACGGTTGAATTAATTTCATTGGATGAATGCTAGTAAGCTCCCACTGTAGTTATTTAGCAGTAATTGATTGTATGTGGTCTGCGTCCTCTCGACTTCTAGAATTAAAAAAAAAAAAAAAATTAGCCCGTAGCAATTCACCCCTTGCTGTTTGAGATTATAGGTTGGCTAAATTAAATGATAGCATTGCATCGTAATTGAAGGAATCAGATAAGAATTTGCCTTCTGGATATCCTTAGCGTAGCTGCCACATTAGTAATTTTGATCGATAGCTGATCACATTTCTCTCAGTTGTTTGTAAGCTTGCAGGATGTAACTTTTTTTTCTGCGTCAGTGTTCACAGCACTGATATAATTCCTGTGCGGTCGAGTGGGTTATATTTAGAGACAGACAGACAGGCAGGCAGACAAACACAGAAAGAAGAGAGAGAGACGGGGAGAGAGAGGCAGAGAAACAGAGAGTGAGAGAGAGAGAGAGAGGGGGGGGGGGGGGATGAGACAGGGACAGAGACAGAGGGTGAGAGAGAGGGTGTGTGCGTTAGAGAGAGAGAGAGAGAGAGAGAGAGAGAGAGAGAGAGAGAGAGAGAGAGAGAGAGAGAGAGAATGCGAGTGCGAATGTTTTATTCAGTTTAAGGCCACAGCCCCATGCTGAAGGGGGTTTCACACATGCATCATACAGCATTCCTAATACGTAAAAAAAGAAATCATGAAAAAGTGGAGAAATGTTACAAACAGCAGAGTACATCAAGACTTTACACTAGAGAGAGAGAAGGTGAGAAAGAAAGACAGAAAGAGAGAGAGAGAGAGAGGGAGGGAGAGAGAGAGAGGATGAGAGACAAAGAAAGACAGAGAGAGGGAGAAAGGGTGAAAAAAGAAAGAGAGGGTGACAGAAAAAGACAGAAAGAGAGAGGGTGACAGAGAAATGGAGAGGCCCTGAGAGACAGTAGGGGGTGAGAGAGTGAGAAAGAGAGAGAGAGGATGGTAAACAGGAGAGAGTGAGTGAGAGAGTGTGAAAAGAGAGAGAGAGTGTGAGAAAAAGAGAGGGTGAGAGAATGAGAGAGAGGGTGAGAGAGTGAGATTGGGGTGAGAGAGAGAGAGAGAGAGAGAGAGAGAGAGAGAGAGAGAGAGAGAGAGAGAGAAAGACTCAAATGTTTTATTCATAAAGGCCATAGCCCCTTAGAATGGGGATATACACATTTTAAGTCGCACATGCATGTTGGTCTTTTCATGTCGTATAAACACTTCTCCTTTTAAATGCCTTATATAAATAAATAGCTAACTTTTTAACGGTGCTTTCATTTGGTGATGCCATTAACAACGTTAACTCGAACAGACAAGGATAGTTTAAAATACTTTTGCGGAATGAATTGTTCTCTAAGATTTCTTAACATTGGGCAAGCCAGCACAAAATGAACTTCGTCTTCTTTTACATTTCGACACAATGGACAGATCAGATTTCTTTCGCATAGCTGTCTATAGCGATAGTATGACTAGCAATATCAGATACACCGAATCGAAAATCTAGTCATAATGTGTTTGAAATGCTTGTCTATTTTCATCGTAATGTAAACTGGTATACAGCGCAAATGACTATACGTTCTGTATAATCAAATCTCTCACTATTTGTACGTGTGTGTTCCAATTTTGCCAACTGCAATCAATCAATCTTTCTCGGAACATCTTCATAAAAGCATTCATATCACCAACACCTTGGTTGAGCCATTACAAACCAAATCCGTATTCATATAGTTTCATTCTAACATTTGTTACCCAGTTTTTCTTACCTCTATTGTCCAGTTCTAACAGCATTCTATACGCTTTGCGTGGTAACCTGTGATCTTGCATCTGTGATATTTTTAACCAATATCGAATACATTTTACAACAGAATTCAAATGAATAGGATATCTAGCTGTTTCACCGCTAAATCACTGTTGGCAAAAATCATTTGGTGTCTGCAACGACACCCCAAGAAATTTCTTTAGAGCAAAAATTGATTTTTTTTCACAATGTACAATAGCAGCATCTAGACCCCATATTTCAGCTCCATATTGCACCATCGGCTGAACTTGACAATCAAACAGTTTCAAAAACAAGGTAAGGGAATCGTTATGGAGTAATGATAATTTCTTTAGTATGCACAGCAATGCATGTTTTTTGCTTTACTGACTAAATCTTTGCAGGTATAGACGAAACTCAAGCGTGTGTGGAGAAGTATATACCCAAGTATTTATATGCATTAACAACAGGCATTATAGATCCATTGTATGTCCATCTTTCTCTCGCTGCAAGATACCCTCCCTTTCTGAATACAATTATGTTGCTTTTTGCTTTATTAACTTTTAGTTGTAATGTAGCAGTAACTCTTTGCAGGGTGTTTAATTGAGTTTGTAATCCAATTGCTGTCTCAGAGACCAAGACCACGTCATCAGCTAAAAGCAGAATAAAGATTTCCGAAAGTTCATTCATAAAATGTGCACCGTGCCTTCCAGAAATGTATAACTTCTTGTGTTAATTCATTTATGAATAACGAGAACAAAACTGGGCTACAAACATCGCCCTGTTTCACACCAGAAGTACAGTTTATATAATCTGTTATAGCAGCACACCAGTTTGCACCCGTGCCTTTTACACAGTCCTACATACTTACTATACATTTATACAGCTTTCCATGAATACCATTTTTAAGCAAGATGGGCCACAATATAGTTCTATTAACAGAGTCAAACGCCTTCTCGAAATCAATAAATGCGACATACAGTTTACGATTTAAGCAAAACTGTTTCTGTATGAATGCCATCAAAGTAAATATATGATCGATAGTAGAGTAGTTTTTTTCTTGAATCCAGCTTGATATTCTCCAGTAATGTTATTTTCTTCCACCCACTCTTGCAGTCTCATGTTAATAACAGCACTGTATAATTTGCTGCACACATTACATAACGAGATTCCTCTGTAATTATTCGGATTGTTCGCATCGCCTTTTTTATATAAAGGAATGACTATAGATTCTGACCAACATTTGGGATATATCCCTTTATCAAATAAAGAATTGAAAAAATTAACCAAAAAATCCAAAAACACTTTTGACTGGCAAGCAGTTTTTATTATTTCACCAATAATAATTCCATCTGGGCCAGCAGCTTTACGAGGTTTTACTTTTCTCAAGGCCATTAAAATTTCTTCTCTGGAAATCGGACGATTCGATTGTCATCATAATCGTTGTCATTTAGGTAACTGTCACCGACCATATCATTTTGGGAATCAAATTTTCCTTCCAGTAGATCTCTGAAATGATGGAACCACATTTCTGAACTAATATCATTCACAGGTTGTTTTCGTTTTCTAGAAATTTTGTGAATGCGATCAAAAATCTTTTTGGCTGTTTACAGACTGAAGTAATTCCTCCAACAGATCATCATTGAACTGTTTCTCCTTCCTCTTTAAAAGATGTTTATATTCCCTCCTGGCCTTACAGTAGGACTCCCGAGAAGGTGTGGACAAAGAACGCCGGAATTTCTTCAGTAAATTTCGAGCTTTTCTTTTGTTAACTCGGCATTCGGTATCATACCAGTCCTCTTCTTGTTCATATATGCCGAGAGTAAACTGCTTTTTTTCATACTCTCTGCTGCCTCCTTCACACAACAATTAAAAACATCTAATGCCTCGTCTACATTAATGTCTATCAGACTAATTGCCCCTTGCATACGCTCTTGCATTTTCATTAGAAAAAATCGCACTTTTAAACAGATCAATGTGATCTTCATTCCAGACAAATTTCTCAATCGTACAGCGCCTGTTTACTTGTGCACAGTTCTGGTTATGACATGAGACGGTGAGGTTCAGTTCCACAGGCATATGATCAGACTCAATTTTCTCAGATACGCACATCTCACACCAATCAGAAATGATCGAAAACATGTCAAAGGACATCAAAAAATAATCGTTAACGCTACTACCATTATCACATATGTATGTGTAGCGACCTTGAAGGTCGCCCTTACACACGCCGTTTAAAATGCACAGTTTCAGAGCAATACACAGATTGAGAAGTAGTTTCCCATAATTATTTAGCACAGTATCTTCAGAGTTTCGAACATGAATTGGTCCACTTTTATGTTGATCATCATACACAGATATGTCATCTTCAAAATCACAAGAAAAGTTTGACACTCTGCTATTCAGGTCACCGCCAACAATCACATACATTTCATCTTTAAATAAAAGTAAGCAATCACACAAAAATTCTTCAAGCAAAGAAACTCCATTTTCCTGATCACAATGAGAGTAATATGGAGAGCCTTCTGGAGGAATATATGCACACACATACATGACATGTTTCGCTGTGCCAAGTAAGGATTTATCAATAATAAAGGCATAAAACAAATCAGATGCAACATCCACTGCTTTAACATAGGGACATATATCTTTTTTCACCAGGCACACCAGTCCACCGGAACGCTTTCCACGTGCCGTGAACTTTAAAGCGGGTTTACAGTAAACAGTGTATCCAGCAAAACATAGGCGATTGAAAAACATCAACAAATGTTTCAACAAAACATACAAAATCAAAACTAGAGAAACGTATGAAATAAAATCGTTATCATTCATTTTCGAAAGTAAATCCATTTATGTTCCAATGAAGAAATGAAAGAGATTTCAGTTTATTACAAATGTCAACGTGACACGAATCGTAATTTCTAGTAGAATGGGCATTTCCAGAAAACACACCAACGTCTGTGTTGTTACTATTTTCAACTGCCACTGGGATGACCGAGTTTTCACCAGAGTCAAAACACATTCTATTTCCAGCTCCACGTGCTGACGTAGTTGAACACAGGGTGGACACAGCCGGTGTCGATTCTGTGTGGGTTCCTTTTCGCAGTGTAGACACATTTCTATTTAAATTAAAGGACCGGCCACGTTCCTATCTCAGTTCAACGAGTCTGTCGTCAGCCCCTACAGTGGTAAGCTTGCCGTCGACGAGAAGGTAGTTGAAGATCAACGTCGCGCGTTT
>JADBJO010001667.1:360000-377500 GCA_016801955.1 Conus betulinus
CTCGGCCACTAATGCATGCCGACGGCCCATTAATGGATTTCTTTTGATCCAAAATTGAAAACCTGGGCTTTGAAATTTCACTACTTTTATTCATCAGTCTGCAGTTTGGCATTTTGAATCAATGTGGGCTTCATCACAAAAGTTAAAAGTCGGCAGATGATGATTTTCAACTTGACCAAGTTAGCTTTGTTGATGTCAAGCTCAAGTGATTTTTTTTTCCTTGTGGGTTAGTCTGCAGTTAATATTTGAATCAATGTCAGCAAATTCGATACTTGGGTCTGCAACTTCATATTTGAACTGATGTCACCAAATTCGAATGTTGACAAAGATCTTCCACTTGACCGAGTCAGTATCAAGAATAATGAACTCTTTTTTTTTCTTTTTTTTTGTTAAATGACTTTTCTTATTCTAAAAGTCACAATATATCATTACTATCACTTTGTCACTCATTATGGATCTTAGATAATTTGCTGTTTATGTGAGATCTGTGCTGATACTGCAGTTGTCACTGCTTGACAAAAACGTTCAGCTTCTGTCCTTTCTAGGGATCATTTTCTTTATTTCTTGAAAACTGTCCGATTCATTTTCACTCACACTCTGGGCAACTTCACATCAAAATGTTGCTGAATCATTACTGGATCCAGTGACGTAGACAAGTATAGCATGTGACAAAAATACAGCATGTGCCTCTCATTCCTTGTTTTCATTGTGCTGCCCCACTTTCTTGATTAACTAGTTTTTCATTATTTCCTCGTGACTGATCCATAATTTACAGCTTGTACATGTTTATTACTGAACTGAAAAAAAAGAATGGCAGACATGGTTTTTATGCACTCTGTAGCCCGGAAATTAAGCAAAAGTCACAGAGAGAGGCATGATGAACTCACATCAAAACACCCTGCAACGTACGATGAGGTGGAGAGATCAGATCCACCTGCATGGATCATAGTCTTTCACATAAGAGAATACATCTACATCTCATGTGCAACAAGCATGTTGAACAAATGAAAAACAAGACATGGTTACAATGGCAGTTCTTCCCAGCAAATTCTGTTGAAAAATTCCACGTTGCTAGGTGCAGTAAAAACAAAAGTGAAACAACACAAAAATCCAGGCAAAAAAAAAAAGGGGTGCATTCTTCAATGATAGAAAGGCAAAAATTTTGCACAATTTATCATGACACAGGAGTAAGATGACCCAATAACATACAATACACTTGCATGGTTCCAAGAGAGCGAAAAGATAACCAACAGTGATTAAAAAGGCAGACTGAACCATGGCTGGCCAAAGAATGCTGAAAAAAATTTTTACCGCTGTGCAGTGGAAGAGAATTCAAGTAAACCACATACAAAATGAGACTGTTACACCAAGCACTGTGAGAAGAGAAAACCCCATGGAAAGACAGAACCAAAGCCTGCTGCTTTGTCTGGTCAATAGTTAGCCACAGAAAGAAAGCAAGTGGAGAGATTACTCAGCACTGAAAAGTAGGAAAGCACTGACGGGCCCAGGCAATCGGCCTTGTGGCACATCCTTCTAAGTGCTAGCCACCCATATTTGGCCAAATCCAGCAAACCACTGGTTATGCAGCTTGCACCTGTTCAACCTGGCACAGTATAGGATGCACAATTTTTTGTTGTAGCACCATTTATACTGTAGGATGCAAGATTTTATGTCGCAGTACCTGTTATGCTGAACACTCTCAGTTAGCAGTACTCTCCATAAGGGATCTTTCCAGAATTCAGGATGATGAATTACATGTTTCTAACCTCTCACAATAACACAGAAACTAGTATGAGCAAGCACTGCACTGCAATACCATGTATGGACTTGTTTTCAAATCATGATTACCTTCAGTCACATCTAGGATCATACGTAGGAGCTCTGCAGCCAAATCACAAATAAGCATTGCAGCATTCCTTACATGTGTGAGGAATTGGGGAAGCCCTGCAAACACATAAGTATTTTTCTTTCCAGTTATCAAAACTGACTCTTATTCGTACTTCAGTCAGTTGACATCATCTAGCACAATACTAAACTCTCAAAGCAAACTTCAGTTAATGGTGTTTTTACCAGAGAATCAATCACAAACTGGAGAAAAATGTACTAACAGGCATCAAACATTACTGGAATCTTGTGATCATGTATTTAAAAGAAGGACAAATTTACGACCAGGTGTTTCAGCTATTATTGCCATACATAGTAAACTGTGCAACCTCATAAAACATGCATGCATAAACAAAAACAACAACCCCCCCACCAAACATATTCAAGCAGTTTCATGAAATCTTGGAAAATCAGCACATGAATTTTTCTTTTAGCTCAGCCAATAATATCTCGCACAATTTTCTTCATTTATTGCATGCATCCAAATGACCATGCTTAGGCCTGTGAGAGATGATGATGATTATGATGATGATGATGATGGATGAGTGTGTATGTGCGTGCATGCATGCATGCATACATGCATGTGTATGTGCGTGTGCACGCATGCGTGCACATGCGCGCACGCCTGCCTGTGTATGTGTGTGTGTGTGTGTGTGTATGTGTGTGTGTGTGTTATGTCATGTGTGTGTGTCATGTGTATGTATCATGTGTGTGAGTGAGTGTGTCCGTCTGTCTGTCTGTCTCTGTGTGGCATGCCTTTGAGACTGTGCACATTTTTTTTGTGTGTGTGTGTGTGTGTGTGTGTGTGTGTGTGTGTGTTTGTCTGTATGTCTGTCTATTGATCCATGTAGGTAAATTTGTCTTTTGTCTCCATTCTTGATCATATTGCTAGTTCTGTACATTTTGGTGGTTTATAGTCACCCTATAGATTTTGATTCTTTGTACATCTGTCTTGCTCATTTAGGTACATCATCTGTCCATTCAGATACTTTACACAGTCATCCCGTTTATTCAAGTACTTAACATTATCACCCTGTACATTTAGGTCCTTTATACAGTGACCCTGTACATTACAGTACTTAATACTGTCACCCATTACACTAACTATAGTCAACTCATTCACCTAGCATATATAGTTACTTCATACACTCACCCTGCACATTTAGTTACTTCATACACTCACCCTGCACATTAAGTACTTCATACACTCACCCTGCGCATTTAGCTACTTCATACACACACCCTGCGCATTAAGTACTTCATACACTCACCCTGCGCATTTAGCTACTTCATACACTCACCCTGCGCATTTAGCTACTTCATACACTAACCCTGCACATTTAGTTACTTCATACACTCACCCTGCGCATTAAGTACTTCATACACTCACCCTGCGCATTAAGTACTTCATACACTCACCCTGCACATTTAGCTACTTCATACACTCACCCTGCGCATTAAGTACTTCATACACTCACCCTGCGCATTTAGCTACTTCATACACTAACCCTGCACATTTAGCTACTTCATACACACACCCTGTGCATTTAGCTACTTCATACACTCACCCTGAACATTTAGCTACTTCATACACTAACCCTGCGCATTTAGCTACTTCATACACTCACCCTGAACATTTAGCTACTTCATACACTCACCCTGAACATTTAGCTACTTCATACACTAACCCTGCACATTTAGCTACTTCATACACTAACCCTGCACATTTAGCTACTTCATACACTCACCCTGCACATTTAGTTACTTCATACACTCACCCTGCGCATTTAGCTACTTCATACACACACCCTGCGCATTTAGCTACTTCATACACACACCCTGCGCATTAAGTACTTCATACACTCACCCTGCGCATTTAGCTACTTCATACACTCACCCTGAACATTTAGTTACTTCATACACTCACCCTGTGCATTTAGCTACAGTCCCACAAGACATTATATCTGCATCCTTCAGTCTCATTTCAGCCTTTCATCATTTACACAACACACAGTCCCAGTAAAATCTGTACATCCTATTATCTGAGTTCTCAGCAACGATTAAAAATACTTGACCATGCATGTCTAATGAAATATGCTGTAAACTTAGTGGACATGCCTTTCAGGCAAAAACTATCATCTGTACAGTGGACTTACCCTGCAATCCAAAAGCGTCATTTCCATGATGGACTTATCTTCCGGCCAAAAAAAACACCATCTCATAGTGGACTTATCTTCCCAGCCCCAAAACATCATCTTCACAGCGCATTCATCCTAATGACCAAAATCACCATCTTCCTAATGGACTTATCTTCCCGGCCAAAAACACCATCTTCATAGTGGACTTATCTTCCCAACCAAAAGTACCATCTGCACAGAGGACTTCGCAGCCAAAAACACCATCTTCACAGAGGACTTCCCAGCCCAAAAAAAACATTTTCACAGAGGACTTCCCAGCACAAAACACCATCTTCACAGAGGACACAGTGGACACATCTCCCCTGCCCATACAATCATCGTTTTGGTGGACTTGTACCCCTTGCCAAAACCAAAATCACATGTTGGACTTACCTCCCCTGTCCAAACCACTGTCACAGAGTGCACTTACTTTCTCTGCCTGAACAATAATAACACAGCAGACTTATTTCTCCTGCCCAAACTATCAACCAAACATGAACTTGTCTACCCTGCTCATGCCATCATCCCCACAGTGGAATTAACTCCCTTGCCCACACTATCATCCCTACAGAGGATTCATCTTACCGGCCCAAAACATCATCACAGGACTTGCCTTCCCTGCCTAAAACATCATCACTCAGAGGACTTGTCTCCATTACCTAAACCCATCATCACGGTGGACTTGCCTCTGCTCAAGTCATCATCCCCCAGAGTACACTTATCACCTCTGTTCAAACCGTAATTCTTACAGTGGACTTATCTTCCAAACCCAAACCGTCATCCCCACACCCAGCAATGTTTCACCGGAACTTCTACACTTCCACGCTTGGGTCTGAGCCTCTGCCGTGCTTCACTCTCATTCGATCCTCATTCTTCAGCTTTGTCTTCTCCGTTCTTGTGTGCCACACTAAAATCTGGAAAAAAAAAAAGCAAAATAACCGAGACGACTAAAATCTATCCTCTGCGTTTCCCTCTCTGCCAGAAACTCTCAGGTATTGCTTATTAAAAGTACTTCTGTATTATCTAGCAAAAACACTTACTTGTGTGTATGTGTGTGTGCGTGCATGCATGCGTACGTGCATGCGTGCATGCATGCGCGTGTGTGCATCTTCAAAGCTAAGGACTTATAACCAAAAAATATATGTTTTCAGTTTCAACAGCCCTATTAATGACGACTTATATGAGACAAGGATTCAAGAGGCAATGACATCCTCTCCCAATGAAGTCACTTCAGAGTTCTGCTGTGTAAGACACATTCATAATAATATTTCATTTTTCATTTTGGTTTCTTCTGGTTTGTTTTTGTTTAGTTTTTAAATAATACATATATATTACCTCAACTGGCAATATGGATCTGAGATACACTGCCAAACAAACAAGCAATCAAATCTCTCTCACACACACACACACACACACACACACACACACACACAACACACACACACACACACACACACACACACACACACACACACACACACACACATACACACACACACACACACACACACACACACACACACACACACACACACACACACACACACACACACACACACACACACACACACACACACACACACACACACACACACACACACACACACACACACATACACACACTCAAGCACGCACCTTGGTACAACTATTGGCTTTGGGTTCCAAGTCTGACAGCATGATGCCCAGCCCAGTCAGCAGTGTGGATTCTTGGTACCCCCTCTGCACAGCGTTGGTGAACTGTGCACTGGGGTGCTGCAGAATCAGGCCCAGGTTGACTGCAAATCCAGCCATGTCCATGGCAAAGGGGCGCTGGGGTTTCCAATAGGTGAACCAGCCTGTCACCTGCGCAGGTGTCAAAGGACACATGCTTGAAACGGAAAATCACGATAGACACATGCTGCTTTTTTTTTTTTATCCCAGCAAATGATTATGACACTAGGTGGGATATAACGCTTGTGATAGATAAATGAATGGGAGGGAGGCAGAGACAGAGGCATAGAGTGTATGTGCATGCCTTTTTGTGTGCATATGGAAGTGTGAGTGTGTTTGCGCAAGACCATTGACTGTGCATGCATGCATGCATGCGTGCATGTGTGTGCACGTGCGTGCATGCGTGTGTGTGTGTGTGTGTGTGTGTGTGTGCGTGTGTATACTGGCGCTTGCATGTGCACATACATGCAAGATCACTGACTGTGTATGCGCGTGCATGTGTGTGTGTGTGTGTGTGTGTGTGTGTGTGTGTGTGTGTGTGTGTATGTGTGTGCGTGATTAGTAGTATGTTTGTACACATGGATACACAAGCACAAGGCTTTCCAATGTTAACACAAAAACAAAGAAATCAAAAAGTCACTCTGGTTATCTTCCAAAGTCACTCCCTATTGTCCCAAGCAACTCTGTCTTCCCACATCACTCTCTTGTCTACTTCCCCAATCACGTTTATCTTTCTAAGTCATTCTGTATCTTTTCAAACCACCCTCTGTCTGCTTCCTAAATCATTATCTTCCTTAGTCATTTCTTGTCTTCAAGAGTCACTCTCTACCTTCCAAATATAAACAGTCTGTTTCCTTAGACATCCTGACCTTCCCACATGACTTTTTTATCTACCTCCCAAGTCACTCTTTGTCTACTTCCCAGGACACTCTCTTCTACTTCCCAAATGACCCTCGACATTTTCTAAGTCACACACTGGTCTCTCAAGTCACTAGCTGTCTACATCCCAAGTCACACCCATTCCATCTTCTAAAGTCATTCCCTGACTGTAATCTTAATTCAAAGACTCTAGAACAAAGACAGTGAAATGTGCCACAGAGAAAATCAGATGACAATGAAAAAACAGAAATGTGAAAAGTCAAAGGAAGTCAAAAAGAGGAAGCTACCCAGCAAAGAATTTACAGAAAACAGGGCACATATTCAAAGAGCTGCCAGTTCTCCTTACTGAGCGAAACGTTTCAACATACAAGAGAACAGGTGGTTAAATTTCAACTGCTACCTCCATTTCACAGTATCTCAGAAACAACATGGAGTGCAGCTCTGACATTTTGTTCAGTGACTGAAGATGTACTGTAGAGAATTTACAGGCAGTTTAAAAGGTGTGTGTTTGCGAAGGGGGGAGGGGGGAGGTCCATTTTGTTGCACAAAAAATAACAAACGACTAAATACTTACGCAATATGCAGGATAATTTTTTGACAAGAACACATCTTGTCTGAGTCACATGTAAGATGGGGTGGCACATCGCAAGTTTTATTTTCATAACCATGTTCTGAATCGTCACACTATTACAGCCCACTTTAATCACTGTCTGCAGAAATCTCATTGATCACTTTATACCCTTTCAATTACCCTAATGGACTTTGACAAGACCCGTTAACCAGAACAGCACCAATCTTACACAAAAGCAAACATCCACTTACAAAAATCAAAGACATCAATTACAGTCAACATGTTCCGGCATGTTGATATCCTCAACGCATGGGAGAGTGTGTTCCAGTTTGGAGTTCTTTCCCTTCAACTGTTACCAGGGAAGCTAGCTTGTTTGTCCAACACCATTACCCAGATTTAAAAAGTGATTTTAAGCAACTCCACCGGTTAACATGGACAAACTTTCTTTCTTTCTTTCTTTCCTACTGCATATGCAGGCTGATACTCCTGCGGACGACGCTGCCTGTATAGACAGGCAGTGGAGTTTTGTGTGCATGACCGTTTTTTAATCCCGCCATTTAGGCAGCCATACTCCATCTTTCAGGGCAGGTGCATGCTATAAGTAATGTCATCCATACCAACATCCAAACTGGCCTTCTCTTCTGAAAGTTGGTGATGGATTTTACGTGTGTGCAAGATGTTGTGTGTGTGTGTTCACACACAGAACCTCAGTTTATAGTCTCATTCGAAGGACTGTATGGGGAATGGAGTCAGAACTAAGGTTAACTCTGAGAGAAAAATCCCCCTGTACTTAAATTCAAACCCGCAACCCCAGGATCACGAGTCCAGTGCTCTAACAACTGAGCTAATCCGGCCCCCTACATGGACAAACAAATCACAAGACAAAACACAAAACATGACGCGTTTCAACCTCTTAGGTCTTCTTCAGGCAAGATGAACAGCAATCAGGACAATGAAAACAAAGAACAAGAAATAAAATGTCTTCTTGAATTCCGCACAAAATGGACGTTGAATGAAAATGAGGCCCATCTTGCGCCAAATTCAAGATTGTTGATAGCTCATTCTTTGTTTTCATTGTCCTGAATGTTGTTTGTCTTCCCTGAAGAAAACCTAAGAGGTTGAAACGCGTCATGTTTTGTTTCATTTGTTTGTCCATGTAAACTGGCGGAGTCACTTAACATTACTTTTTAAACTTTGTTTCAATTTCCTCCTGCAGTTACCTCACTTTGAATCCAGTGATTCTATACAGAAATGTTCATCATCTTGAAGTTACTGATCATGATCAAATTCTGACGGTACTCAGATGTCAACCATTCACAACGAGATTTCGATATTGATATGGATACCCGTTTTGTACATGATAATACTCAGCCCCACAGAGACGCTTGCACAGTGCAACCACAATTACCTGTGTGTGGGTCTGCTGATTCCCTCTATCACGATTAGACATGCACAATCTTGGCAGAAACTATTTTGCCCCATTCCTTTATTCAATTGTTGTACAGCAGGGGCTTCTTTGCTCTTATGTATGCAATTTATCAGGTTCTTTGCTGTGCATGTGCAGCATGCTCTGAACTCACAAACGCCGTGAATTATCAAAACTTGTAATTTGAATCAAGAAGCAGAAGGAGATAACCACACAATATAGGCATCCAGGAGTAGATAACCTAAACAGATCAAAATTCTTTCAGTTCTCTGCACTCGGTATAGCGGACAGCTTTGCGATATACATCTTTCTGGCCATGACAGTCAGGATGTATGATATTCATCCTCTCAAGCTGCTGCATGTGACGACATTCTTAGCTGTACAACTGTGAAACAACACATTTCAAAACTTGAAAAAAAAAAAATGAACAACTGAAATTTGCAGCAACTTAACACAAAACGCAAAGCAGACAGTTCATTTTTCAGTGGAGGTATACCACAAAGCAGCAGCTTACCGTCCCTCGTGTCACTATAGGACTCTCGTAGCGCAGGCCTCTCCCACCAGACCCACCGGCCAGACAGACACCTTTTTTGTATACCGCATCTGAAAGTTCACACCAACAGAGAAAACGGATGTTCCTCAATCCTATGTCACTGGAACGAGCATACGTTTTCCTGTTCCCGTTGTTCCTCTCTTTAGCTCTCTGTTTCACTAAGAATTCATTCATTCGTTCTTGTATAACTTTTCAACTTATTAGATTTTACCATTAATGCCTTTTTTGTTTTATTCTGACTTTTTTTTCTTCAACTGTAATCATTAATCTACAAACTTCAATACTTTACTTCTGTTTCTGTAGTGATTGAAATGCAGTTAGTTAGTGATTGAAATGCAGTTAGTTTGACTAAATGTGAAGGACAGCTATCTTGAATGCCAGTATTTACACCCGTGTGTGTGTGTGTGTGTGTGTGTGTGTGTGCATGCGTGCGTGCGTGCGTGCGTATGTGTGTGTACGTGTGTGGTGTGTGTGTGCGTGCACATGCGCATGTGTTTAAGTGTGCATGAGTGCATGTGTGTGTGCGCTAATGGCTACCTATATGCATGAACAATTTGCAAATATAATGCTATACTGATGCTCTGATACATGTGTTGACACACAAACATGCACACATTTGCATCATTACTCCCTCACCTATTAACATATACATAGGTTTTTACACACGCTTAACACTAACACAAACAAACACACACACAGAATAAATATAGACAATATCCACTTTTTTTCTGTAAGATAAGTAAATCTATAGATGATAAGAAGCTCAATGAATAATTTGCTTTGCATCAGCAGAATAAATTACTTACTGGAAGAAAATGTAAATATTGCCAAACCATAAGTAATACAGTCATATTCTCTCTCTCACACACACACACACACACACACACACACACACACACACACACACACACACACACACACACACTGACTTCTTCAAAGAGTTGAAGGCTGTATGTGTTATCATCATCAGCAAAATAGACCACACCAGGCTCCAGGTTGCGTACTTTGGACGTTCCCCTTAACCAGTCAAGCCCTGCATTTCTCTGCAGAACACCCCGTGGCTTCAACCAGTTTGGGTCTGTGTCCTTCATCTTCACCTGCCAACAAAGCTGGGGGCTGTAATGATGCTGCTACATCCGCTACTACACAAAATCAGGAACAGGGGCAACATTTGGGAAGGCTATATTGTAGCCCTATTTGGTAGAATTGGAAAGAGAAAAAAAAAAATCGTCAGCTGGAGACCCTTTACTGGTTGTTATCCCCCAACATATATCTATAAAGGAAAACATTTTCAGGATAGCGAAAAGCTCTCTCTCTCTCTCTCTCTCTCTCTCTCTCTCTCTCACACACACACACACACACAGAGGTACACACATACCCATCTACCTCCCTTTCACCACCTCCTCTCTGCCCCCCTACCCCCCAAAACCTCCAACCACCACTCTCCCTCTCCTCATTCAAATAAAAAAAAAGAAAGAAAAAAGAAGGAAAAAAAAAAAGAAAACAAAGCAAATTTAGCAACAACAACAAAACTATTTTAACTGTTTTGATTGTATTACTCATAGATCCATGCTGCAAAGATCTTCTCAGCATATCACAGTATGATGCAATTGATGGGTTAGTATCCATTGATATCACACACACACACACACACACACACACACACACACACACACACACACACACACGCACACACACATACACACACACGCACATACACACACATATAAACACACACAGGCACATGCGCATGCACACATACACACACAGGCACACATACACACATGCACGCACGCATGCACATGCACACACACACAAACCTCTGGAGGTGTCAGCACGTTCAAGTGGGTGTAGTTCAGCCCACAGGAACTGAGAAAGTTGGTCACCAGAGGGGTCTTCATCTCCGAATCCTCAATGACTATCCAGTGAACATTGTAAACGTGCAAGAAAGTATGACTAAGGCGGACAAGCTCCGCCTTCTGCTCCGTCCGCGTGTGTGTGGGGGTGTGATGAGGTAGATGGTTGGCAGACCGTCTACATGCTCTGTAATAACAGATAATGGTCTTCCATACAGCAAGTTCCTACCGAAGGAAAACGGACAGATGGTGGGGTGTTATTCTGCGCTGAATGCCTGGGTATTAAATGACCCATAGTCATGATTTTTGCTCAATAGCTGAACCAGTTTCTATGCTATCTCTACAGACTTTCATGACCTTGTCAAAAAAGTATAGCCCTGCATATCTGTGTGAAAAATTGCTTTTGTCGACAAAAAAAAAA
Source organism: Conus betulinus (assembly GCA_016801955.1). Taxonomy (NCBI): domain Eukaryota; kingdom Metazoa; phylum Mollusca; class Gastropoda; order Neogastropoda; family Conidae; genus Conus; species Conus betulinus. The sequence continues at coordinate 371,478 of JADBJO010001667.1, forward strand.
AAAAAAAAGAGTGAACAAAAAGCAAAACTACAGCACAACTTTTTTCATGAAAAAAACAATATGGTTCCTAATAAACCCACACCATAGAACAAGGTTTTGTTCCTTCACAGAAAGCGTAGGTCCCTGGAGACCCACAATGTATGTATTGTTTCACTTTCCTAACGTGCAAAAGTCTACTGAACATTGTACAACATGTAACAGTTCTATGTTATGTGGTGAGCTTGTAGGGTCAGCCCATAGATCTACAGAAGCTGAGCTTTATGTCCAAGAGGCTCGATCAGTACTATGGTAGTGCTGTCACACCACATCACAATATGGCAGCCTCCATCAACATTTGTTCTCCAACTTAAAACCATTCAGTCTGCGTTCAACCTACTCTGAAACCTTTTTCCCCTAGATTTTACACGTGTTAGGTCTAGCTGGTCTAGTAATCCCAAAAATTGACTTCTGTATTTCTTTTTTTTTTTTAAATACTTTTTTTATTTCTTTCCTCATTCTGTCTTCCATTCCACAGTTCCTTCTTTCTCTCTTCTCCATTCTTTCATCAACATGATCTTTCTCTTTGCTGTACATTTCCAGATGCAAATTACCACATATTTTTTGTTATTAATCATATTTGTACATGTTTGACAATATTGTAGTAAAAAAAAAACCGTGAAACATATTACAGATGAGTTTTTTTTTTCTGTTTGAATGGATCTGAGTGAGAGTTCAATGTATGCTGAGGAAAGTTTTTGTTGTTGTGTTGTGGGTATACAAACACATACACAAGCAGACAAAAATCACAAGACACAATCCTCTGAGTTTTTGCTAACTACAAGCACATAATGGCAAACAAACACATCCGCTCACTCCACTTACACCCCCCTCCCTTCCCCATCCACCCACACCCCACTTTCTCTCTTCTTTTCATTTAATGATACACATACACATGCACATATCAAATCCAGGTATCTTATAATTTTGATTATCAATTTCAAATAATACTTCATATTGATCCAGTTAGTGTTAAATTTTAGCATATTCAATTGTACAGTTGCTATGTATTTTTCAAGATTATATCTTCTCTTAAGTATTTTTAGAAATACTGCTAATGAAGGCTTACATTTATTTATTTTACAGCTAAAATGTAGTGTTTGGCTATCAGAATTATAAGATCAAATGTTGTATCAGTTGTGGAATTGTCATCTGCTCCAAAAATATTGTGTTTTCAGTCAGAGACAGATTATTCGCTATTAAACACTTTCTTTTATTAATTCTTGCAATGATTTCCAGAATTCCCTGACATGTATGCATCTCCAGAACATATGTTCAATGCTGTCTTTTTCCTCATCACAGAAACTACAGTTATAACTTTCTACTATTCCCATTTCTTTCAGAGCTACATTTGTTGCAATTATTCAATGCAATATTCTTATTTGCATCCATTTTAGCTTAATATCCTTAATTTGATGAACTTTTCTAAAGCATTTCTTCAAGGTATCTGCCAATTTAGCTTCTCCGTCCATTTTGCACAACAGTTTGGTCCCAGTTTATTTTACTATAACTCTGTAATAAGTTTTGGAACCTTTATCTACAGAATATATTTTCTTTAGTGCTGTGTTGACTTCTGCTTCAATGTTATCTTTTATCTCATTCTCAAACCCTTGTTCTCTGATGTATTTTTTAATGGATAATATGCATCCACCATAAGATAGGAAATCTATTTCAATGTTATACTTTGTTCTGAATTCCTCATGGGATAGTGAATCTCCATTGGCTTTGAAAAAAAATCAGATACTCTAAATACATTTCTGTTGTTCCAGTTTTTGTGTTTTAACAGTGTATTACCTATTTTGATATGTTCATTGTAAAGAATTGGTTCTGCAAGTAGTTCTCTAGCATTTTCTGGTTTTATTTTGTAGTAGAACTGCTTATATGACATGAATACATGTTCCAGAAAACATTGTCTTGAGTGATAATGCACAGATGATTGGGAGAGTACTTCTCAATGTTCTCAATAATTGGGTATGAAAAAATCAACATGTCTCTCCATCTGTGTGTTGTTTGTCTCAGTCTTTTTTATCCATGTTAATTTTAATGCAGTGATGAGAGCATTTATGTCAGGTAGATTCAACCCACCATCCTGTACATCTTTTAATAACTGTTTTTTTTTTCGACTAATTCTATCTTGTTTTTTTATTCCATACACAACCAGTAACATAAATCTTGTAATTCTTTAACAAATGTGTCAGGTGGATTTGGAAGCATCAACCACAGGTAAGTTAGTTTTGACAGAATTAATGATTTTAAGACAGCAATTCTTCCTAAGGGGGTAATGATTCTCTTAAGCCAAATTTTAAATAGTGCCTTCACTTCTACATTCTATCTTTGTAGTTTCTTTTTTTCCATGTGTGTTAAGTCCTGAGAAAACCAAATTCCTAATATTTTGAATTCTTTTGGATTCCAGATCATCTTTAAATGTTCCATATATCTTATTTCACTATGCTTTTGTCTTCCAAGCCAAATTACTTGTGTTTCTCTTTGTTTAAGAATAAACCTGATGTTTTCCCAAACCTATCAAGAATCTCGATGGATTTTTCAAATGATTTCTTATTCCCTGTGTTCATCAGTTGAGTGTCATCAGCAAATGTGTGATATCTTGTGTTGTTTCTCCCCATTTTTATACCTTCAATACTATTTTCTTCTTTGATCATTACAGATAATATTTCTGCACATAATACGAAGATATATGGTGAGACCGGATCTCCTTGCCTACAACCCCTTTCTATTGATAACCATGATGATGTCTGGCCATTTACGATAACAGTAGACTTAATGTTTTTGTAGAATACTTCTATCCATTTACATATATCTTTACCTAAACCTACAGCCTCTAGCACTTTGTGCATAAAATCCCAGTCTAACGAGTCGAACGCCTTTTCGAAGTCTAAATTAATTAGCATCCCTGGGATATTTTTTTATGTTGAGATGGTGTATTATGTCATAAATTAACCTAATGTTACTACCTATATATCTGTTGGGGACAAATCCTGTCTGGTCTTCACTAATCAGTGATGGGAGAACTTTTTAAATTCTATTGGCAATACAAGTGGAGCCAATTTTGTATGTAAGGTTTAAAAGTGAAATAGGTCTCCAGTTTTTTACGTATTCTTTTGGTTTTCCTTCTTTGGGTAAACAAATTATAATACCTTCTTTCTGGATGTTTGATAGTTCGCCTTCTCTGAAACTTTCATTTAGAGCTCGGGTTACAAACACACCAATTTGTTTCCAAAAACATTTAAAGAACTCAGCTCCAAACCCATCCGATCCAGGGCTTTTTCCATTCTTCATATTTTTCAATGCAATCCTGCTTCTTCTTCTATTGTTATTTCACCTTGTAATGATTTAGTCTGTTCTTCTGTTAATTTTGGTATCTTATTCACCAAATCTTCAATACTGCATTTCACAGTTGATCTTTTTTGGTATAGAGATCTTCATAAAATTGTTTTACTGTAGCTTTTATGTCTTCTGGTTTGTCCAATGTATTACCTTGTCCATCCAGTAGTTTTACAATTTGTTTGCTAATGAAGTTACGCTTTTCTAGACTACAGAAATATTTACTAACCTTTTCCCCATCTGCAACCCATCTTGCCTTTGATCTTAGTAGTACACCATTCATAACCTTTTCTCTTAGTAATATCAATTCTCTATTACTCTCTTCAATTGTCTTCAAATCCTCCTCTGATTTAGTTCTTTACTCTCAATATCTTTAATAGTTTGCATAAGGCTGTTTTCTTTACATTGTGATTCTCTTTTTTTAATTGTGGCATACTGGATGGATTTTACTCTTATCTTCATTAGTAAGAAGTCAAGGAAGACCCGATCGGACACTGTTAGTTTAGGGTCTGAACTTTTCGACCGGTTTTCATCTTGCCTATTGTCAGTATTAATATCACTCCCCTCATCTTTATCTGTGTATTCCTCTGTTATTTCTTCTATTAGATTATTTATTCCATCTACATATTCTTTATTTTTAGTAGAGATGAATTAAATTTCCAAAGAGTTTGTGTTAATCTCCTTTCCAAATTGAAGCTTTAGTGTAATTAGTGAATGGTCAGATCTATAGCCTGGTAAAATGTCAGTATCTTCAAAATACCACATTAAATATTCTGACAGAAGGAAGAAGTCTAGCCTACTTTGTTGCAAGGGGGTAGGTCTACGCCATGTGTATTTCCTACAATCAGGGTTGTTTTCTCTCCATATATCTGCTAATGACAAATCTTGTATCATATCCTCAACTGCTTTTTTAGCTTTTGGGTTATTTATATGTTTATAATTGTAACAATCATTTCCTGTTCTAGTACCATATTAAAATCCCCCACCACAATAACGTTATTATTTTTGTATTTTTTAATCTTATTTGGACTTCTGTATTTCATATCTGTTGGCTGAAGCCAAGATGCCATTTGGCTTGGTGTCCCCTCTCAGCAAGCAGAAAACAAGCAATGTTTGGCCATTAGTATTATTACCATTTCGATGCTTATGCACGCTGCTCTGGCTAGGTCGGGCTGACAACTTGGCACTCAGCTCGCTGATGGTGTTGTCTGCTTCACGCAATCGTTCACGATACATTTCCAGCAGTTCTCTCTCAGCCTCTCTCTCTTCATCAGGATACCAGGCCACTTCACGCAGCATTCACATGAATCACTTATGTTTGTCATAATTGACTTCCACAATAATGTGTATACATTACAAATGACTGGTATTATTTGGGGCATAAAAGACAGCCATGTAAGGAACAAAACTTATTCTTACTGACAAGAAAGGGAAACACATTTAAAGATGATGTTTTGCAATGCGGGCACGTGTGTGTGTGTGTGTGTGTGTGTGTGTGTGTGTGTGTGTGTGTGTGTGTGTGTGTGTGTGTGTATGTGTGTGTGTGTGTGTGTGCGTGTGTGTACTCAATCAAAATGTGTGGCACAACATTTTAGTTCAATCATCATCTCTCAGCATCAAATACCATTACTTATTCAATAAGCATATGCTTTTCTTAACATATGTCTGGATTTTAAGCTTGCTGAAAGAGATCACAAAACCTCTATACACACAGATTGGGTATCTCTCTCTTTTCTTCTTCAGTGCTGCATCTTTCCCCAGAACCTCTCCTAGCTAGGTGAACAGGACTCAAAGAATTGTTTTCTGCTCTGTGTGTGTGTGTGTGTGTGTGTGTGTGTGTGTGTGTGTGTGTGTGTGTTTGTGTGTGTGTGTGTTTGTGTGTGTGTGCATGTGTTTTTATACATGCATGAATGTGTGTGTGCCTGTGTGTATGTCTGTGTCTTTGTAGGTGTATGTACTTCCACATACCTGCTTTTGCACCTTTTTGTGTATCTTAAGCAGCAAACTTGGCTTACAACATGGGCTAAATGACAGTCATCTAGACATCTTCACATTATCTGTAACAGATGTCTTGACACTACCAATCATTTTCTGCAACCCATATGATAATGTCTGCTGCGTTTGTTTACTGATGGACTAACAAACACAGATGACATAAAATGGGATATCCATTTATCTAATTTACACAGTGACCCACAATCTCAACACACACACACACACACACACACACACACACACACACACACACATACTCACAAACACACACACACACACACACACACACACACACACACACACACACAGATTCTCAGCTTCGGAAAAACTTTCCTGTGTGAAAAGGTAAAAGACTGTATTTAATCAAGAAACAAGTTCTATTTCACATGCAGACATGCACAAACAGAACAATGTATAAACAGCAACCCAATAACAAGGAATCTCTCTCCCTCTCTCCCCTTTCTCTCTCTCCCTATCTACACACACACACACACACACACACACACACACACACACACACACACACACACACATACACAATTTTCACACTTGCAAAACTTAAACCATACCATAATTGCCTAGAAGTAATATGACAGCACAGGTAACAAGTATCAGGTACAATTGCACAAATCTTCTTGGATGTATGAAAC
>JADBJO010001667.1:380000-393826 GCA_016801955.1 Conus betulinus
ACAAATGTGTATTTTCGTCTAAATTTCCAAAAACTCTCGTCAGATACTTTTTCTCTAATTTCCTGATATACTGGACATACAAACAAAAAGTGATGTTTGTCTTCTGTAAACCTTACAAAAAGGGCAAGAGTTTGATTTTTCTGTATACCTTTTATGAGTGCTAATATCGCATATACCCATTCTGAGTTTGACAAAAACTGTACGAAATTTAATTATTGAAATGTCTGAGAGGTATTTTTCTGGTTGCAACAATGATTTAAAGGAACGATAAGTGGAATATCTTTCACTCACGTACAGTTTACTTGACCACTCTTATTTTGTAGCAGTCAATAATGCGTTGTTTAAATACTTGTATAAAAACCTTTTCGTTTCCAACTCAGCCATTCACCCAAACTTCGGAAAATCCATAAGTATCTAAGCAAAATTTGACTTTGCTGGCCCAATTTTTGTTGGTCGATCTGGTTTTGTCCACTCCGCGTACATCTATTCTTATACATTTCATACGCTTGTTTTGGCAGTCTTGCCAGATCTAGCTTTTGTAACGAGAAGTACAAGTGAGTCGTTCTGAGGCGGTAAAGGTACGTAGGCGTACACCTGTAGACGGAAAACAATTAATGTTCTCGGGGCTGAATTCAGCTTTCTTGACTGGGACGGGGAAATATGCAAAGGTGTGTCTTACTTTCGACTCCACACTCACTTCTGATACTCAAGACTTAGTCTTGGTCATTGCCAAATTGTTGAAATGCCAGCAGGATCGAATACTTTTGAACTCGCACCAAAATAATAACACATGACATCTCCAACCGTTCTATGGTCTGTTCTGAGCTTCAAATGCAGCCCACACGAAGTCACCCTTGGGGAACAGGTTGCTTTGCTACAAGGGAGGCGGACTGGTATGTTGGGAATTTGTAGAACATCGGATTCGTGACCCTGGTGATCCTTGGGTTAGGGGGGTCGAATTTCCACCGGGCCGTTTCGATACAGGGGGGAATATTTTCATCAAAGTCAGTGAACGTTAATTGGTGCTGACTTGTCTATTAAAAAAAAGTCTTTGGAATGAGTCTATAAGCCGAGATTCCATGTGTGAATGCACACATGACATCTTACATACACATGAAATCCCACCACCAACTTTTGAAGGAGAGGATCAGTTTGTACGTTGGTATAGATGACTTTCATGCATATAACATGTACCGAAGGAATTAAAGAATAAACGAAAAACTCTGTGACTGACATTGAATGACATGGAAAACGACTGGATGTAGTAGCGCCAGCAGGCACCTTTTCAGTCGTCTCTACCCAGGTAGGCAGTCTTTTGTGTAAAAGGAGAGTTTGGATTGTATAGCGCTTAGAGCTGAGTCTTAACCAAGAATAGGCGCTATGTAAATACTCTTGATCATTTTCCTGGCAGCATCCATCAGTTTATACCACCGGTAAAGTCCGGCTCTAGAAGACGTGGTTGGTGATACTCCGCAATGGTGGAATTAGGGGATGGGAAGATGATGGTTGTGGCCGGTCAGGGGAGCCTAGGTGCCGGTCACATATGCCCTCTACATCTGTGTCTTCGAGTATGGCGTACGTAATATTTCATACATAGTCATCCCCCTGCCTCTAGGCGTGGCTGGGCAACTCGGCGTGATTGCAGATACTTGTTCTTTCTCAGCTTGTTGATTCTTCGTTTGCGTGTGATTCCTGGGGTAAGCGCGGAGTCTTCTGTATGTAAGAGATCGTCTCGCGTACAGTAAGCATATTCTCACTTCAACACTCGGTAGAAGGGCATGGGAGATCTATTATGATAAATCAATACGTTCGTGTGTGCGTTCGTGTGTGCCTGTAAGACAACCTTGCGTGGGTTATTTTACCGTCGTCGTGATCTCAGATAGTAATGGGGGACGGAAGATCGCTGTGACCTATATCGCTGCTAAGTCCAGAGGTCTTTTTCTTGTGTAACCCTTTGACCTGACACGGTGTCTTGTCTTTCTACCCTCGTCGTGTGCGTGGCCCCGGGTGCGGAAGTGCGGGTGTGATGACTCTTGTGCGAACCATAACAGTGGACATACTAGTGGACGGTGTGCACAAGCTCTAACTATTGATCCTTCGCCGTGGTCCGGTATAAACGGGCAAGGCCGTGTATGGTGGTGAAAGCCCGTTGCAGCAAAACCGGCGCTGTGACAATGATACATGGGTGGGTCGCAAAAGCACGCCGATAGTGAAGCGGAGAACTACCAGTCAGAGGCTGCGTTTCGACCCACCAAAATCCGATGTCAAGAACATCCTCGCAATGCCACGCGCACAGACATCCGTACCCGCCACCGGGGGGTTCGGAGAAGGAGTTTTGGTGGTAGGGAGGGGGAGTCGCAGGGGGTTTGAAATGCGGCGGTGGTCGCGGCGGGTGCTGTGCTGCGGGGCTCGGCGGCCGCGGGCGGGCCGACGCCGACGTCTGCGGGGTCCCGCCGACCATGTGGGGGGTGCGGCGGCCAGGGTCCCTATCGCGTCGCGCGGCTGCGGCGGCTCGTGCTCGTTGCGACGCGGCGTTGGGTGTGCTGGGCTGCGCGTCCGGCGCTGCGCCTGGGGGTGGGGGGTTGTGCGGTTGTCGTTTGCGGGCGTGAGGTTGGGGCGTCGGCGGCGGCGGAAGAACGCGCGCACGGGGCCTGGGGGGCCTCGGGGCCGCGCTGCCGTCTCTCTCTCATGCGTTGTTGGTTGTTTGTTTTGATGGTTTGGGTGTGGGGTGTGTGTGTGGGTTGGTTTTTTGCCGGCTGCGGGTGTCGCGGTTCGCAGCTGTCGTTGTCCAGCGCGCTCGGGGGTAGCGTGTTGCACGGCCTGTGCCGTCGGGGCGGTCGGCTGGGACGCGGAACGGCCGGGTCGTGTCACGGGACACGGGCGAGTGTCGATAGCCCACGTGTGGGTGTTGCTCCGGTCCTGCGGTACGAGGCATGACATGCGCGCGCCGGCAGCTGAACGGGGCGGTTGTGTGGGGGGGTGGGCCCTCCACAGGTCAGTGTAGCGTTGGAGCTCGCACGCCGCGGAAAGCGCTGCCAGAGCGTACAGACCACCAACAGGGCTACACGGGGGGAGCCACGTGCGGACCACCCTACACAAACCGGGTCGGGTACTGGTTGCCAGAATGGCACGACGTGACAACTTGCGTGCTGTCTGGGGGGTGGTGGGAGTGGGTTTTCTGCATGGGAGGACGGCGGCTCCAGCGGTGACTAAGGTGAGATCATCACTAGGGGAGGGGTGTGTTGAGAGGGTCACGGAACGCACGTCGGTGCGTAGTCGCAAAAGGAGTACAATGTAATCGTTGGTTATCGGGTCGTGGTTCTATGCAAAGCGGCTACTCATGGGTTATTGCTGATTCCGCTGCTTAGAGTGTCACTGGGAGTAGTGGTTGTTCGGGCGGGTGAGCAAGTAGGCCTTGAGCGTGTGGCTGCGCGGGTGGGGCGACCGGGCGCGTGTTGGCCGTGGTCGGTGGTTGGCCGGGGTTGTCTGGTTGGTGGGGCGCGTCTGCGCGCGGTGCGGCTGGCGGGTGCGTGCCTGTCCGCGCGTGGCGTCGGTGGCTGGTGGGGGGTGGTGTGGGGGGGGGTGGGGGTGTGGGATGGTGTGTGCGGGGGCCTGAGGCGTGGGGGTCTGTGGCGTGGGCGCGGTTGTCGGCGCGGCCCGTCGGTGGCTAGGGGGGGGGGCGGGCGTGTGCGGTGGTGGTGGCGGGTGCTCGCGCTCCTGCCTCCGCCCTGCCCGGCCGCACTGCGGGGCACGTGAGCGGTCTCCGAGCCCAACGTGCGGGTGGGAACGCGTTGGAGCCGGTCGGGTCAATGTGCCGCCTCGTCGATCGTTCGTCTTGGTCCCGACCGCCCCCTCCCCGTTTTTCCTCCAGTGGGTTCGGCTCAGGGTGTGCGCTGGCGAGTGTCTGCACGACGGCAACTGTCTCAATAATTGAAACAATCCGAGCTGTGAGCCGTACAAGCTCCGCCTTCAGGGGGCAAAAACGGGGAGCAGAAAAGGATCTCTCCTAAAGCGGAAGAAAAAAACAACCGGGGAACCGGCCTTGCATCGGGATAAACGACGCCCCAAAAAGAAGTAACAGCGGCAAGGGCGGACCAGACATGTCGGAGCGAGGGCGCAACCCCCTGGGGCCAGCTCGCCCTCAGAACGAAAAAACACTCACGACCGCGCCATGCGGTCGAGAGACCATCCGTCCTAACGACCACAAAACGTCAGAATCAAAAAAATGAGCGGCTTTCCAATGTCGCCAGGCACGTTCTGAAGACACCTCAACAAGGGTTCTGCCAACGTTGCATCTATTGGTCTATCTCACCTAACATCCACTAGCGGGACCAAGGACAGAGGACCTCCCTTATTGAACAAACAATTGTCGCCGGTAAATGTGGAGTGCTGCGTACGGCTGCCTCCATCAGCAACTCAAGCGCTCTGAATCTGACAAAAAATTGGGCTGCAACAGACGTGTGGTAGATGTGGTCAGTCTGGCCATGACAGTAACAAATGTTCTCCATGCTGTTCCTATGTCATATTCCTCAGTTGTTGCTGGGAACAAAAGTAAGTCGCCGGTCACGAAAAAAGGCGGCTTGCTCCCCAGTAACTGTCTCAAAAAAAATTGTTCTCCCGACTTGGGAAAAAGATAAAGTCAAGGCAGAAAACTGCGAAAGTAGGCCAGAATTGTCACCCCCTCTAGTACTCCTAAGAAAAAATGTCAGCCAACAGAGTCTCCAAAAGTTCCATCGCCCGGCTGTCCATCTCCTTCTAATTTTGATCTCAATAGTATTGTTGTGTTCATGGAAACCCTTTCAGTTAAATTCATCAGTATTATGAAAAACGTGACGGACCTGCTTACATCTTCTGTTTTGGAATTCAAAAGAAATTATTTCAAAGTGTCACGCCAATGTGTTATGAACTTTTACAAAATGAAAGTTCTTTCTTTGTGTTCTTTTGCAAAAATCCGCCTGTTTCTGTTTGTTATTATTCTTCCTTCCCTTGTAATGCGGACACACCAGTTCAAAAGACAACATGGACAGTCCAGTCATAGATCGTCTTAAGTTTTTACAATGGAACTGCAGAAGCAAATGTAACATTGACTACCTTATTCAGTTTTTGGAAGACCATAGTTTGATGTCCTTGCACTGCAGTCTCTGAATTGTCATAAAAATGATTTACCAAACGCTTATATTCCTGCTGTATAGCAGTGAATATCAAGGGCCAAAGTTTACAAGTTGTGAACTGTTATTACCCAGATGGTGTGTCCAAGAAGGAAGCCGACTGGTTGTTTGATTTAGATTCAAACAAAGAGTGGATTATTCTAGGTGATTTCAATTCCCATCATGCTCCTATGGTCCGAAAAACTCTAAAAAATATCACAAACAATAATGAATATCTCGCTAACACTATAGTAAATGCTAATCTAACGATACTGAATGACGGGTCTATCACCAGAATTGCTGATCGTTCTGATCAGAAAAAATTCATCAATTGATTTGTCCTTATAACTCCGGGTATTTTTCAGTCCCTGGTACATTCACATTTATTTGAGCACCACACTCACACGACCACACACACTTCTACCCAACCAGAGAGAGAGATAGAAGAAGATAGAGAGAGAGAAGAGAGAGAGAGAGAGAGAGGAGAGAGAGAGATTCACTCGGCCAACGCCCCATCTCTGTCATCACCACTACTATGCTCATTATGGCAACTTTCGATTTTGGCCTGTCATATGCACACCTGCTATGTACATAACCATTGATCATTACACAGATCACATGATCATCACAGGGAAAACAAAATGTCGTCTGAGAAGTTCGAATCACTGGAAGATGATCTCTCAGCAGTTCTTGATGACATCAAAACGAAAGAAAGAAAAATCAATGGAAGTAGCGGAGGTATTACAGCATGTTCTGTGTCTTTTTATGATAAGAAATCCATATGAAAATACTTGTTGTGGTTCGAGTTATAATCATGACTAGAACAGAAGTACAAGTACAAAGTAAGCAAAACTGGAGAGGTAATGGGATCCTCAGTAAACATTCGACTTTTTGTTTTTTTAATTTCTTTTCTTTTTTTTTTTTTCTTCCTTCTTTCGCATCAACATTCCACTCTAGCTTATCTTCAGACTGATTTATCTCCATCGTGTTTTCAACCCCCTCCTAGTTTCTGCTTTCATTTTAGTTTATATCTCTTTTATTTTTTTTCAACAAATTTTTCTTTCAAAACATTTCTTACTAATGTGCCTTCTAACTGATTTCTCACTATCATATTTTGTACTTTTCATCATCTCATGCTTTACGTCAGTATCATTAGACTGATTGAATTTATCGGTTGAGATTGTCCAAGTATGGTTGAGTTCACTGGTTGAGATTGTCCAAGTATGGTGCCTATTGTAAGTTATTAACCTATCTAGGAACCAGGATATCAGAGGATAGGGAAAATTTGGACAATGCTTCAGATTCATCAGCCATAAAGTCAGATCTCTCTTGCCCCAGCCAGGACTGCCTGCTGTCTGACACTGAGAAATTCTTCTACCCATTCTCTTTTCTTACTGATTTCTTATGCATGTATGTGTGTGTGTGTGTGTGTGTGTGTGTGTGTGTGTGTGTGTGAGAGAGAGAGAGAGAGAGAGAGAGAGAGAGAAATAATGGAGATAATGCCCATTTCTGAGTCAAAGAACTCCCTTAATGTTGTATAATACAAATTACAAGGTGGAATGCTATATTCACTTGTAATTTGTTGTTAGTTGATGGAAAGAAAACCTTGCATAGCATGCTCGTTCAGCACATAATAATTTTCTTCATGGTCATCTTAATTTCCAGACCAAGCGTTTTTTTATGGCCTTGAGGGTGTTCAAAGCATTTCAGCTATCATCTTGCAGCAAACGTTGCCAGCTGGTTCAGCCCTAAAGTGTTGAAAATACAACGGATGCCAGCATGACAATTTTTCCCTTCCCAAACCCTCGACACTCGGAGTATGACAGTCTTGAGGCCAATCTTTGCACTCTCTTTGTCTTCCTCTATCAGTTCCTCCCTCATTTTTTCTTGGCTGGAACTCTTAGATTTCCTGTTGATGAGGTTTTTGTGTAGTGACTGTTTTTAATCATGCCATTAACCATATTCTGTGTTTTGGGATGATGTTTGAACATGACACAAGTGTGCATGCGGCTACACGCTACAATAATGATTTTGCTCTGAATAACTATGTAATCCATGTAAATGTTATGAGGCCTACCATAAGTTCGATCCAGCATTTGATGTTAAACTGATATTAGATCAAAAGAACAGCTCTCAGCAAACTATTTCCCTTATTTTTGGGGATTTCCACCGATGACATCACGTACAGTCTTCAAGTACATGACCTTCCCCTTAGTTGACATTACATTTCAGGCCTTTGCACACACCTGTGACCCTATTATTGTGCCAGATGGTAGCACCCAAACAGTTCCATTCCTTTGATTTTGATGTGTCTGCTTGGAGCTACCTAGCTGTAGCTTGATGGTCACATGAAAGAAAACAAGGAGAATTAACTGTCAGATACAATGGAAATTCTCAAACAATCTAAATGCGCAAGTCTATAAATACTTGACTCCCTAAGCAAGGCCTTGGGGCATTGATTTTTGGTGTGTAACCTGTGTTTTATTTACATGTCATCCATTCCATCAGGACCCAAGGGCTTAATCTTCACTGACTGCCAGATTTAATATGTATGCAAAATGTGCTATGTGCATGGGTCAGACACAGGACTTTGTTTCAAGTCTCATCCACTCCAAAGGACTAGGAGGAGACTGGGATCTATAATGGTATTCACTTTGAAGAGATCTTTTCCAGCCTTTCCATCTTGACAAGGAATTGCACCCTTGGTTTTGGAATAAGAGTCTGATGCTTTACCCTGTTGACCAACCAGGCCCCAGCCTTGCTGTGAAAATCATGGAACTATAATGTGAAGAGAAACAACGGTGTGTTGTATTTCTTTACTTGTCCAGGTCATGTATGAGCATAAGGCCACATGAAACTTTAGTGATGTAATCATCCACAGTTGTGGTGTAGCTTACATTGGCAAGACTAGTGTTGGTACATGGAGCTGTTGTTTGGGACAACCAGGTACATGGAGCTGTTGTTTGGGACAACCAGTTCAGGAGTGAAGGCGATAGCGTAGCCATTGGAGAGGATAAAGAGAATTGTGAGCTGCTAGTTTCCTCTCCCAAGATTACCATCTGCTACTGGTACCTTTGATCCAAGTCACTTTTTTTTTTAGCTTCAAACTAAGTATGCAAAAGATATGTAAACTGATGTAGATTAGGAGTTATCATCTGAACATACTGTGCAGTAACTTTGAGTGCATGACGTGTCTCTCTGAACCCATGTTCAAACTTAATTTCTTAAAAAGTTGACCTTTTTGAGTGACTTGTACTTTTACTATTCGTAAAACCAGTTTTGTTGTTGTTGTTTTTTTCGTAATCGTCATGACATGCTTGTGCAAGCATCATTCCCATCCTAATGTGATTGGCTTTTGCATTCAAACTGTACGCAGGTTTCTGGACCAGCACAATCCGGCATGTGATTGCACTTAGAGAGAGCTGTAGAACGTGAAGTGACCTTTAGATTATTTTGATTGATATAGTAGTCTTTATTTAGACAGTCATTGTTTAGATCATGCTTTTACTGAAAACATCATGTATTTGCTATTCTTACCAGAGGCTTTCATGTAAGGAATGTAATTCACTCATTGCAAATGTTGGGTAAGGAAAATCTTTGTGTTTCAGAGGAGAGAAAAAATGCTGCTCGTCAGATTGAAAGAAAAATTGAAGAAGCCACCCTCATTGTGAGTATTTTTTTTTTTTTTTTATCAGTGTCAGGTTGTTTGTTGAAGTTAGTGTGGGTTTTTTGTTGTTGTTGTTGTTGTTGTTCAGCATATTGATTTTCATTTGTTCCTGTTCTTTTTTGGTGTCAGTTCAGATATAATTTCATTTTGGAAGGAAGAGTGTGTTAAATGGGGAGAAGGTGAGTGTAAGTAGAAGGGGGAGATGGTTTTTTTTTGTTTTGATTTTAGATATGTGTTTCTTTGCAGAATCTGTAACTAGTGTAAGCATGTTATTTATTTTATTTTTTTTCTCTGGTTTCCTTCACCCCCAAAGTCCAGACTGCCTGAAAAATTGCAGACTGCCAGGTAAAAAACTAATAAGGAAAGACATTCCAGTAGAAGAAGGAGTAGTATTTATCTGCTATTCCCCAGATACCAAGGTTGATATTGATAAGCAAGATCTATTTGCCCCTTCAAAGAAGTCAAAGGGGGGGGGGGGGGGGGGGGGGGGGGGGGGGGGAGGGAGCACATGATATGTAGATCACCTTAGATCTAGAAGTGATACTTTACAAGTTTCCTATCACAAACTGCTTCCTTCTTGCAAGTTTTAATGCAAGGAGTCGTTTAGGCTACAAGAAAAACATTAAGGAGCATTACAGACAAGCTGTAATTGAAGAGTCATACTCACATTTATATATATATATATGTGTGTAATGATTGTCTACAGTGCTTCATGGTTTTCAGTCTCATCTGTAGACCTTTTGTCAGTGGTATGTTTGCTAATTTTGATTGACTGCTGATAATGCATGCATTCGGAAGACATTCATTTCTGTCTGAGGTTTCTGTCTTTGGTGAGTCCGTGTTGAGGTGACCAGTATCGGCGAGTTCCTGGGGATTGGTGTCTCAGGAAGGGGACTCTCTCTCATGCCGGCTCTTTGACAAAGCAGTTCTTGTCATCAATAGGAGCCATAGTGTGTGGTGTCTTGCATAGGTTTGACCAGAGTAGGCATCACCGAGCACCGTGGAAAGGACTCGGCAGCAGTGCAGTATCTCCTGTGGTGGGTTGCCGTATGATCACATGAAATTAACTCTCCCAGTGGATTACTAGTGACATGGCTGGGGGCAGAACAGGCCAGTGTGTCACTGGTCACAGACAGCTGGAATGAGTGGGGTGGGGGTAATGCCACTCATGTGGCACAGAAGATGAATGCAAAAGTAACAGCAAACGTTTTACTTTATGAGGGTCTCAAAGCTAGCGACCATTGAAATGAAATGCTTAGATAGGCTGTGCACTTAATATTTCTTATTTCTGATGAATAAAAAAGTATGATTTCTCTCTCTTTCTCTCTCTCTCTCTCTCTCTCTTATTCTTTCTTTTTTCTCTTTATCTGTGTCTAGCTTCCCACTGTTCCGTGATTTTTGGTTACCAGTTTTCAAACCCTGCCATTCCTTTTTTTTTCGTCCATTTTAATTTGAATGGTGTTGCATTGTTCTGTCCTGTAAGTGCATAAAGATTGGAATGCACAGGCTCCGGATTTTTTCCCCCCTACACTGTTCTTAGCACTACCTTACAGAGTGATTGCATCCATGAACCATGGAATCATTTCAGTGCCGTGACCAGAGATGTGTGACCAGGAGTCATCAACAGCAGTACTCAAGTAACCAAAAGCTTTTGTGCTTTAAAGTAGAAGAGAAAGGGGTGGCACAATTGTCACATTTGGGCAAAAAAAAAAAGCAAAACCAAAAAAAAAAAAATCCAACTTATTACTGAGAGACTTTTGTTTTGCAAATGCTGATGATTATGCTATAGTGTTAACTGCCGTGGTATAACCATTCAGGGGAAAAAGAAACAAAACGAACCAAGAAACGAAATCCGACTTATTAGTGAGACGTTTGTTTTGTGAATGCTGATGATTATATTGTAGCAATAACTACCATGATAGATGCGTTCACTTGTAACTGTTGTTGCTATCATACATAAATCCTTCACAAATTTAGCTCTTTGAGGATGTAAATTGATGTGGTTGTACCCATGCTTTTCAGATTCAGGAAATGGAAGGAGAAGCCAAGGTAGCGCCAGTCAGCTATCGAACACAGATGCTTACAAAGCTTCGTCACTTTCGGGCAGAAGTGGAGCAGGCCTCACGCAATGTGGTAAGTGTGTAAAACTGTTTATATAACTTTCAACCATATTTTCCAGGCTATACATCGATATTTTTGTTTTCCTCAGTTCTCACCCCTACAGCTACAACACTGGTAGCGTGACCTGTTTATGGATCTTTTTTTTTTTAGATCTGTGAACAGATGTTTGAAATTGGACACTTAGCCTTTGTTGGTTGACAATTTCACATTCAAATCAGTACAGTTTTGTCACTGGCTTCAGTAATTCCATTGCTTCAAAAGTTGGCAGCTGGCAAGAGTCTTACAATTCATTAAGCTTTGTCATTTATGTTGATCACCAAAAATGTTTTTTTTTTGTTTGTTTTTCTTTTGGGGTGGTGGTGAAATTTTTATCCCTATGCAGAGGTAACAATGAAGTATCTCTGTGACTTCATCACCAGTTAAATTTTCGGAATAATCAACCATTGGTCTTCTGCTGAACAGGCCAAACTTTAACACTGGTGTGTGTGTGTGTGTGTGTGTGTGTGTGTGTGTGTGTGTGTGTGTGTGTGTGTGTGTGTGCTTTTGTGTGATGTGTGTGTGTGTGTGTGTGTGTGTGTGTGTGTGGTGTGTGTGCATTTTGTATGTTTGTGTGTGTGTATGTGAGTGAGTACATGTATCTGAGACAGAAAGAGGAAATACCAGATGGAATAGGGTAAAGCCTGGACTTAATTCAAGGTGCTGCTGGTCGTGTAACTACACTCTGCAGACTTATGACCATCCCGGATTTGTTTCTCAGTAGAGAAATTTGTTTGCACAGATGACTGTGTTGTGACAATCTACAGATTTCTTGTCTTAAGGGTACTATCTTTCCGCAAGGCAGAAACATATCCTTATATTCTACGACATAATGCTTACTGGTGCATGATTGCAATAAATTCATAGGCTGTTGTGCTTGGAATGGTTTTAACCATCTCTAGTCTAAAATGTCATTATAAATTTCGAAAGTGCTGCAGACTTACCCCTTTTATATTTAAGTTTGCCTCAACTGCCAACCAGAAATCTCACTGTTTTTTGTTGTTTTTATTGTAATCCGCAGCAGCCCACCACATCCGTCTGCCTGTCACTCCAGACTGTTGATAACTTTTCAGTCACATGTTGAGCTGTGGATTGTACATGCCTATTGCGAATGAAGCTACTCACTCAGCCCAAACTTAAACAAATGAAAGAATGGCTTTACACAGGTATGGTGTTGTGCAGTAAAGGTACAAAAGTTTCTCGGCGACATGTTCAAATGCTAAAGGGTTGTATATGATATCTAGACCAGCTTTTATCTTTTTCATAATGATCTGCCCTTAATTGTGGAATGCTGAGCTCAACAGACAAGACTGCTCGTATATCTGTATGATAATTTATTATCTGTTCGTCGTGTGTTGCACGCACATCTGTGTGCCAAGTTTTGACTGAAAGCAGTGATTTCCCAGAGACAGTCAGGGGGGAGAAAAAGCTTTAATGTAACCCAGCTATGATCCAGCTCTCCATAGATGGCTTCTCTTAACCCAGACCAATAGTAGCTGGAGGAAACCAGTATTGAAGACAACATGATCAACACTCAGACTTGCTTGTCCATACACTTTCGGCATATTTTGTATGCCATTTTACACAGAATAGGACAATACACTCTCTCAAAGAAAAAGATAAGCCAAGTAAAAATTCTAGCGAAATTTGTTTCGTACACAACATAGAACTTTTCTTGAATTCTGAATCCATGGACTCTTACCACTGGATTTTGCTTATAGGAACTGCGCATGCGTATCTGTTCTACCGTTCGCACTCGGTGTTATTTTTATCAGCACTGCTCAACCGTGTCAGTTTGTGAAAACACAAAAATGTGTTTAACTGATGAAATATTAGATTTTAGTATTTATTGAAAACTGCTTCAAAATGAAAATGAAATACACCTGTCTTTTTCCCTAAAATACACCGGTGTGTGAGAGAAAGTACACCATAGAGCATTTTTGGGTGGAAGGGCGGGCCTGAACACTGGTCACTTCTGCTGAAAATGGTAGCGCAGCAAATTAGAAAGATGAGAGCGTCACTAGACAAAGTGCTGCAAAAAACTGTTGTTAGAATGGCTCCATTGATGAAATAGTCAAATAAATGTGATACTGATGTGGACAGAAGATTTTCTTTGAAAACCTTAAACACTTTTACTATATTTGCAAACATAGCTGAGGAATGTCCAGTTGAAAAAGTGCTAAAAAGAGTCTGCAGGCTATTCACGCTCACTGAATAGCCCATCTGTGGGTGAAAATCAAGTGAACACTAGTCAATCATAAGATTGGCATGGATTTTTATATCCCATGTGCAGTCTTGTTTTCTCATGGAAACTGGATGTACAGCCCCAGTATGGACTCTGTAGTTCGCTGAACTAACTATAAACAACATGAATTCAGGCTGTACCCCAAGAATTTTTTTTCTAAGAAAGTAGAATACTAATTTATATCAACCAAATACAAATGAATTTCTCCGTCTGAAGAGCTTTTAAGTGGTTACCTATCTGGGCACAGACCTGAACAGTTCTCAGATTATATTGCCTCTGCAAACCTGGGATAATGTAAGGCATCAATTCTGGATTGCATAAGTAAACGATTGCGCATGAAGAACCAAGACAAAGCTCATTGAGGTTGCTTGGATTAAATATAACTGGATAACTTGGTTTGTGAACTGCAAGTTTATCCAGTTTTAAGAATGACTTTAATGGCAGACATGTGGATTCGAATTAAAAAACTTCTTTGTGATGTACCCAGAATCTTGACTATCATATTAACAGTAGTGAGGTTTTCTTTATCATGATTTCCTTTGCAATAAATACTGTACCAGGGTTCGTACAGTCCTTAAAAGTCTTGAATTTTAGGGCCCCCTTTTGAAGG
>JADBJO010001668.1:10000-17500 GCA_016801955.1 Conus betulinus
CCCAACCACTTTATTATTCAGTGCGAAGGTGTATTGAATTCTTCTTGTTCGGATTTTGTTTCACTCGGACATGAGCATAATAAATTTTGTTTTAAGTCATAATTCTGCCATAGAAGAGCAGGAATTTCCGAAGCATGGGAATAATGTTAATGAAATGAAAGTAAGGGTAATGGAATGTAAAACAAAAAGTAACAGAAGTATTAGTTCAAAATCATGAATACATTCCTCCCGTGCACATACCCCTGAAAATGTGCCATGGATAAAAAAAAAAAAACAACAACAAAAAACATGAACTCTGGAGTGATCAGAGAGGACGGGACGGGGAGCTGTAGACGAACATAAACAAAACAAATAGGAATATGGATACTTTTCATGATACAAAAAGGAAACTGCAGATAGATGTCAGTTTCAATCGAGTTACATAGTTCATGACCTCGTCGACCTCGGCGGTTCACTCAGGGCTGATAATAAATTATATCTCATTCAAGAGGGACAGAGCTACTCATAGGAGAGAGAGAGAGAGAGAGAGAGAGAGAGAGAGAGAGAGGAGAGAGAGAGAGAGAGAGAGAGAGAGAGAGAGAGAGAGAGAGAGAGAGAGAGAGAGCATTCACAAGGGATGCGAGCATTGAAACAAAAAGAAAACGCTAGGGACAAAAAAAAAAAGAAAGAAAATTGAGCTGGGATGTTAATGAATGGGATGAGCTGGGATGTTAATGATTAATGTTAATGTTATTCCAAGGATCAGGCACTCCTGCAATGTTCACAGGTACGTATACAAAGAGATAGGAGAAAAACTATCTAGAATGGCAAGTTAAAGTTAAGAGTTGTGGAAATAAGGACTTCCGTAGGAGTGTGAAGGACGGGTAGGAGAAATCTATGTGGAATTTACGCTAAAAATGATAGAAGAAAGGATATGAAAAAATGTATGGGATCACTATTGAAATAAGAGTTAAGAAGGGTTAGGCCAAAGCTTGTTGGATTATCATATGAAAAAAAATATATCACAGGAGGAGAGGAAGTTTGTGGGGATATCTCTTGAAATGAGAGAGGAAAAGGTAGTACGAAGTTCGTGGGATGATGATTTAAAACTGCAGAAGAAGTAGTGCAATGTTGGGAGGTAGGTAGGGGGGGGGGGGGATCATTCTAAAATAATAGAATAGGTACACATAAGCTAAGATAGATTAGTATCTAAAATGCGAGGAGAAAGCTATGCCAGATCGCTTTTCAAAACCGAGAGAAAGGGTACATTACATTTTAAAGCTGAAGGAAAGTAAGCACGAGAAAGAAGGCATGCTCAATTTACATTTGAAACTGAGAGAAGGAAAATAAAACACAAATGTGTGGAATGCTTGTTTAAAAAAAGGGAGAATGAGAAGAAGAAGAGGTGATGTATAGCGACTGGTTTCAAAATAAGAGGACTAAAGTGTTAGAAAAGTATGTGATTTAGATGAGGGAGCGGTTAAGGAGACACAATGTAATACAATGATCAAAGAAAAGGTAAGGGGACATTATGAGTGGTTTGAAGTTAAAATGACAGAAAAAAAAGGCATAGGAAACGTAAGAGAATTCAGTATATAAAATGGTTGGAATGCTGAAAGCGTGGAGAACACATGCGAAACTATAACTGAAAATGAGACGAAAAGCTCAATTAGGAAAGTATGTGCGCTTAATACATAAAATGAGAAAAATAAAAAAAAGGATACAGAGTGTACGTGGTATTACTTTTCAAATTGACAGAAGAAGCTGATGAAACATTTCTGAATTTTATTCACCGAAACAAAAGAAGAAATCGTAGAGCAAAATAATACATTTTTTTTTCTAAATAGAAGAATGTCGAGTAACTGTCAATGTGCTTCACTGAAAAGAAAGGTGATAAATGGAAATCTTCAAAGCCACGTGGTCCCTGCAGCAACAATAAACTTTGCAAATTTACAAGCAGAACATGCTTGGAAAGAACATGGCGGAATGAAAACATTGTATAGCAACACGCTACGGATTCCATGGTTTTCACACACACACACACACACACACACACACACACACACACACACACACACACACACACACACGCACACACACACACACCTACGCGCGCGTGTATAGAAATATAGAGTTGCATTCAAACTACCAAAACCTTAAAGGAATTATTAGAAGACGACTAGCCATACAGTAATTTCACAGAAAGCAAAGGAAATCAAAAACACTAAAAACAAAGTACTGTGAGGCAAAATGTAAAAAAAAAAAAAAAAAAAAAAAAAAAAAAAAAAAAAAAAGGAAGGTGCAAAGAAGGTGTGTCAAGATGGACGAAATCATACCAGAGTGAAACAAGTTCATGAATATGAACCAGATTTGTAAAAACCTTGGCTGAAGAAATCAAAGCATGGCATACAATATCATAATGGGATGCATCAAAGACACAGTGACAAAAATGAAAGCCTAGCACGAGAAATCAAAATGAGGGGATAAAATCAAAATTACCGTACAACAAATTAGCAAACAGTACAGTAATTCTTTCATCCCTACAACCCGGTTTCCGGTTTGCAGAAATCCTACCCTTCCTTCCTGCAGCTCTGAAAACCGGGCAGCACAAAATCCCTCCCTTCCTTCCTGCAGCCCGGAAAATCGGTTCTCGCGGTAAGCGCTTTTTGACTTTGCGCGAGTTGCGTCATCGGTACACGTCATGACCGGGTCGCTCGCGCGGCAGTGTTTATGAATGGAATGGATGCCAGACGGCCCCTACAGAGTGGGAAAGTTGTTGCCGCTCTATTCTGGCCGGTTTGCTACTGCATACGTGGCAGTTCTCACTTTACACTTCTTTTTCTTTTCTCTAAATCCAGGAATGAAGGGGATACTTGCATTATAAGAGCCTAGGAACAAAGAGGAAGTAATGGTTCATATAAAAGTGGGAATGAAAGAGTTAAATAAAAATTGTGTGGATAAAAAAAAAAAAAAAAAAAATCAGGGTAACATTTTCAGCAAAGTAATGACACACCATGCTTAAAATTTACAGGCAAAAGAAACTCGACAATTAATTAAACGAACATAGAAAGAGAAAAGTCACAGAAACCAGGGGGTAATGAGCCAAATGAAAACAATATAAACAGAACAACAATCACGGCAAACTACAAAGCAATTTCAAAGCAAGTTGGATAATGAAAAACAAAAAACATAGCGATGCAAGTAAACTCCAACAAAACTATAATTAAACAACGAAAAAGTGCTTGAAGGCAAAGCGAAATAGAACGGTGACAACTAGATACAATGAAAGCCATATTCAGACCCGAGCCCTGTCAAACGAGTCCATCATTTATGGAGATGGTTGTAGCGCTAAATCTGAGCGTACAGGAAAATACCAGGAAAAGGAAAACTAAGTAGAGGAAGGGAGAGTGTCATGAGCATAAGAGGTCGTCGCAAACTGCACTGCTTTCAAATAGAGCCTTGTAAAATAAAACGGACGACTTGAGTGGGCACCGAACCCAGGTAAACCTAGACCAGCATGAGTGTGAAGGAATGGCGCTCTATCAAAACACAGTGGTCAACACAAATGGGAAAAAATCATATTCTTACGAAACAAAAGAAGAACGACACTGTTCTTCAATATACACATGGTGATGGAGTGAGGGAAAGGCAATGATAATGAAAGAAAGACAGGAAACAGGAATGATGGTCACAGAAGACAGGAAACAGGAATGATGGTCACAGAAGACAGGAAACAGGAATGATGGTCACAGAAGACAGGAAACAGGAATGATGGTCACAGAAGACAGGAAACAGGAATGATGGTCACAGAAGACAGGAAACAGGAATGATGGTCACAGAAGACAGGAAACAGGAATGATGGTCACAGAAGACAGGAAACAGGAATGATGGTCAAAGAAGACAGGAAACAGGAATGATGGTCAAAGAAGACAGGAAACAGGAAGATGGTCACAGAAGACAGGAAACAGGCATGATGGTCACAGAAGACAGGAAACAGGAATGATGGTCACAAGAAGACAGGAAACAGGAGAGATGGGTCACAGAAGACAGGAAACAGGAATGATGGTCAAAGAAGACAGGAAACAGGAATGATGGTCACAGAAGACAGGAAACAGGAATGATGGTTTTTCAAAAGGGAGACAGGAAACAGAATGATGGTCACAGAAGACAGGAAACAGGAATGATGGTCAAAGAAGACAGGAAACAGGAATGATGGTCACAGAAGACAGGAAACAGGAATGATGGTCAAGAGACAGGAAACAGGAATGATGGTCAAAGGAGACAGGAAACAGGAATGATGGTCAAGGAAGACAGGAAACAGGAAAGATGGTCAAGGGAGACAGGAAACAGGATGATGGTCACAGAAGACAGGAAACAGGAATGATGGTCAAGGAAGACAGGAAACAGGAGAGATGGTCAAAGGAAGACAGGAAACAGGAATGATGGTCACAGAAGACAGGAAACAGGAATGATGGTCAAGAAAAGTGAGGAAACAGGAAAAGATGGTGGAAAGAAGACAGGACACAGAAATGATGGCAGAGAAGACAGGACACAGGAAGTATGGTAGGAGAAGACAGGATACAGGAACGATGGCAAGGAAGGCAGGAACAGGAATGGTGGTCAAGGAAGACAGGAAACAGGAAATGATGGTCAAAGAAGACAGGAAACAGGAATGATGGTCAAGGAAGACAGGAAACAGGAATGATGGTCAAGAAGACAGGAAACAGGAATGATGGTCACAGAATGCAGGAAGGAATGATGGTCAAGAAGACAGGAGAACAGGAATGATGGTCAAGAAGAGAGGAAACAGGAATGATGGTCAAAGAAGACAGGAAACAGGAATGATGGTCAAAAGAAGACAGGAAACAGGAATGATGGTCAAGGAAGACAGGAAACAGGAATGATGGTAACAGAAGTCAGAAACAGGCATAATGGTCAGACAAGTGAAGGAAAAGGAATAATCGTCGAAGAAGACAAGTAACTGAAATGATAGTCAAAGAAGACATGAAACATGAATGATGGTCAAAGAAGACAGGAAACAGGAATAATGGTCAAAGCAGACGATGAACTGAAATAACGTTAAAAAATGACGGGGAAACGGAACGATGGTCAGTAACGAAGTGATGGAACAGCTGTGATGGTCCAAGAAGTCAACACACAGGGAATGACAGTCAAAGAAGTCAGGTCACTGGAATGATAGTTAGAGAAGAATGATGGAAAAGGAATGGTGGTCAAAAAAGAAGAAGGAATGGTGGTCAAAATAGAAGGAATGGTGGTCAAAATAGAAGGAATGGTGGTCAAAATAGAAGGAATGGTGGTCAAAATAGACGAAGTGAGACGTGGTCAAAAGAAGGAATGATGGTCAAAATAGAAAGGAATGATGGTCAAAATAGAAGGAATGATGGTCAAACTAGAAAAGGAAAGATGGTCAAAATAGAAGGAATGATGGTCAAAATAGAAGGAATGATGGTCAAAATAGACGTGGAAAAGGAATGGTGGTCAAATAGAAGGAATGGTGGTCAAAATAGAAGGAATGGGTCAAAACAGGGAATGGTGGTCAAATAGAAGGAATGGTGGTCAAAATAGAAGGAATGGTGGTCAAAATAGAAGGAATGATGGTCAAAACAGACGTGGAAAAGGAAAGATGGCCAAAGAAGTGAGGGAATAGAATGGTCAAAAAGGATTAGAAGGGAAAGGTCAGAGGGAGGAGGGAACAGAAATGATGGCGAAAGAACTAATGATAAAAGAAGAGAGGGGACAGTTGTAAAAGAAGGAAGGGGGGTGGGTGGGGGTGGGGGTGAGCGGTGGCATAAATACATATCAGTGGCGGAAGGGACCAAAAATGATCAAAGAAAGGGTGACGAGAGGTAATGTTCAGAAAAGAAGAGAACAGAAATGATGGTGAAACAGAGAAGGAGCAAAAGTGATCATCAAAGACTGGGCAGAACATAACGATGGACAAAGAAGGGAGAGAAATAGGAATGACTACTAGAGAAAGGAGGGAAGAAGAAGGACTTTGTTTTTTTTAGACAGGGATCAAAATGAGTCATCAAGAATGATCGCCTCGGAAGAAGTGAATGAGCAGGGAAAGTTGTTTAGAGGAAGTGAGCAAACAAGAATGATTGAAAGAACAAAGAATAAACAAAGAAAGGACAAGCAGAAAGAACGAGCAGAAAGAACAAAGTAAAAAGAAAGAATGAAAGAAAGAAGAAAGGAAGAAAGAAAGAAGAGGAAGAAGAAGAAGAAGAAGAAAAAAAGAAAAAGAAAGAAAATGAAATAAGGAAGGAAAGAAAGAAAGACAGAACGAAAAAAAAGCAAGAAAGAAAAGGAAAGAAAGAAAGAAAGAAAGAAAGAAAGAAAGAAAGAAAGAAGAAAGAAGAAAAGAAAGAAGAAAGAAGAAGATTTTCGAAGAAGGATTTTCGAAGAAGGATTTTTGAAGAAACGCGGGAATGAGAATGGTGCCAAAGAAGTGAGCAGCTGTACAGTTGACTCTACCCAGGTAGGCAACCCGTTGTGTGTAAGCGAGAGTGTGGATTGTAAAGTGCCTAGAACTTGGTCCTGACCAAACATTGTCCGATTCAAAGAAAGTGGACTTACTGTTATACATGTGCCAAGGAAAATAGGATAAGTCTCAACAGAAAATGGAATGAACTGCAAGTATTTCCGAAGATGTCACGAAAATCGAAAGGACAGTCAAAGACACGACTGAACAGGAAAAAGTTGCTCAGTATGCGCCGAGTGAGCAGCAATCAGTCTCCTTAGCTCTCAGAGGAAACAGAAGCGAGTTGTTACGATTTTCACCAGAGGAAAAAAAAAAAACGTGTAAGATTTAAATGACACATTGGAGCCATTTTCAGCGAAGACTGCGACCGGACTGACTTTAAAGGAGGAATGAAACTAGAAGGAGAAAAAAAGAAGTATAGCGGGGGTAATGGTCAGGTGAAGGTGACGTGAATGGTGCCAGTACTACCTAATATTCTGTGTGTGTGTGTGTGTGTGTGTGTGTGTGTGTGTGTGTGTGTGTGTGTGTGTTTCTGAAAAACAAACAAACAAACAAACATGCCGATTTCAAAATATCTTTGTTATCTTATAAGAGTAGAATATTCTCACGTGTTTTTAAGTCAAGCCCAGTTACAACGAAATGTTTGACATCACCAGTCTGTTTGATATTGACCGTCATTTATTTTAAGAGTTTGTTTTGATTGTCAGTGGCTGCAAGAGTTGTCTTTCGTTGTCTGTGGTTCGAGGAGTTGTCTGTTCTGAGATTGGCTGTATGTCTCAGTGGGCTCTATGAACTTTCATTCATTTTCAGTCCTTTTAAATATTTTTTTTCTTTGTCATATATCTATTTCACTACACTTAAACATATACATCGATTTTTGCACACTAGAAATATTTGGTGCATTACAGATAAAAAAAAAAGTGACTTAAAGGTCCAGAGAATTGGAATGAAAATAACAAGAAACGGAAACTTTCACTGAAACATTGAATAAAGTTACTGTGCACGCACACAGAAATATT
>JADBJO010001668.1:23075-28075 GCA_016801955.1 Conus betulinus
TGGCCAGCGGTGCACCACAATGGTTTAACGTCACCCAACCGCTTGTGTACCTACCTTCACCCCCACCCCCCCCCTTCCACCCCCCCCCCCCCCCCCACCCTCCACCCCCCCCCCTCCCCCCCTCACCCCCCCCCCTCTGACACTCAGCATCACCCCCACTTAAGAACACTCACCCCCACCTTTCTCCCCCCACCCTATCCACTATCTCGCTTCTTCTCCCTCCTTCCCCCTTCTCCTCACACCTTTCCCTCTCTCCCTCTGTCTGTTCTGACTGTCTGTCGGTCTGGCTGTGTTATGTCTGTCTGTCTCTCTCTCCTCGCTCTCTCTCTCTCTATCTCGATCTCTCTCTCTCTCTATGCGATCTCCTTGTGTGCGGGGGGTGTTGTGTAAGTGTGTGTGTGTGGGTGGTGTGTGTGTGTGTGTGTGTGTTGAGTAAGCTCGTGCCGTTGCGTACGTGTTGGTGTTGTGTATGTGTGTGTGTGAGTGTGGGTGTTGTGTTGTGGTGGGTTGTGTCTGTGTGTGTGCGTGCGCGCCGCGCGCGCGCGCGCGCGCGCCGCGCGTGGGTGTGGTGTGTGGTGTTGTGTGTGTGTGGTGTGTGTGTCGCTTCATCGGTCAGCTCCCATCTCATACCCCCCACCACCCACCACACTCTAGTCCCTTAATCAAGGTATTTCTGTTACTAATGCTAAATTGACATGTATTCGTTTGTTGTGTCTGTATAGGTGACATGAACAAGCAGTTAGTTCGTGCGATATTGTTATTCTTTGTATCTTGTTACTGTTGTGCTTGTTGTTTTGTTTTTGTTCTTTATTTCATAATTATATAATATACATAGTATTATACAGATATATATATCTATCTTTCCTTTCATTTCTGTCTTTTTTTTTTGTTTATAATATATAGATAATATCTCGTCCTTCATTGAGGGCGGATTAAAACAAGCCAAGACTCTTGGTGCTTAGGGTGTTTCCAGCGTACTTATTCTTTCCCTCGATAGTAAAAAAAAAAAAAAAAAGAAATTGAAAAAGTGTGCCTTTTCACCTCTCTTTTCTTCTTTTTCCCTCCTCTTCTTTTCCACCCCCCCCCCCCCCCCCCCGCCCCCCCCCCCCCCCCCCCACCCCCCCCCCCCCCCCCCCCCCCCACCCCCCACCACCCAACCCCCCCCCCCACCCCCCCCCCCCCACCCCCCCCCCCCCCCCCACCCCCCCCCCCCCCCCCCCCCCCCCCCCCCCAACCCCCTTCCTTCCCATCCCATCCCTAAGATATCAACTTCCGTTAATTCACCACCCCCTTCAATAGCTTCCCACGAACTAATAGGAAACGGTCTTCGCCACACTCACCCTGAGAGGTTGTCATCATTACAAAGGGGGAAAAATAAACAAGAGGTGTGAGATTCAACGGCAAAACAAACGAATGTACCGTTTGTAACAATTGATTACAATGGATGAGATGGCGACAGACATTTTGCACTACAGACATTTTTTTGCACGTTTTGTGCACACAAAGAAAATACATAAAATGCTGTGGTTTTATGGATAGGATAGATAGGGCAGGACAGGACAGACAGAGAAACAAACAAACACCCAAAGCATTTTACAGAAGCGCTTTAGGGATTTTGCATAACCTTTCTCAGCTCTGACCAGGAAGTCGGCCGCAGTCCGTCAAACTAGCTGACCGTTCAAGTGTGTTTGTTAAAGTCATGTAAACAACCTCCCCCCCCCCCCCCCCCCCCTCAACCCCCCCCCACCCCCCCCCCCCCCCCCCCCCCCCCCCCCCCCCCCCCCCCCCCCCCCCCCCCCCCCCCCCCCCCCCCCCCCCCCCCCCCCCCCCCCCCCCCCCCCCCCCCCCCCCCCCCACCCCCCCCCATCCCCCCCCCCCCCCCCCCACCCCCCACCCCCCCCCACACCCCCCCACCCCCCCCCCCCCCCCCCCCCCCCCCCCCCCCCCCCCCCCCCCCCCCCCCACACCCCCACCCCCCCCCCCCCCCCCCCCCCCCCACCCCACCCTGATTCAGATAGATAGATAGATAGATAGATAAATTATAGATACATACATGCATATGAGTGCGTGCGTGCATGTGCACGCGCGCGCGCGCGCGCGCGCGCGTGTGAGTGTGTGGTGTGTGTGTGTGTGTCTACCTACATAAGACTATTTTCTCAACCTACTCCTATTTTTTGTACCCTTCTCTCTTTTTCGCGGCTCGTTTTCAACTTTCATGCACACTTTTTTGGACCGACTTTTGACTGTACATTTTCCCAAACATCCCCCACACCCTCTCTATTTGTTTTCCATTGTATGCAGTCATATATATAGTAATTACAACTGGCTGAACAGGGGAGCTTGAAATTGTGTTGACACCTGCAGATACCTGCATGTATGTGTGTGCGTGTATGTGTGTGTGTGTGTGTGTGTGTGTGTGTGTGTGTGTGTTGTGTGTGTGCGCGCGCGCGCGCGCGCGCGCGCGCAAGCGTGTGTGTGTGTGCGTGTGTGTGGACGCGCGCGCACGTGCGTGCTAGCCTATCAGATAACATCACTTCCTAGTGCCAGTTATGATCCAAATCTTCCAACGCTGCTATGTAACTCCGCCAAATATAATTACATTTGCATATCAGACCCGGATTGGTAGGAGAAGGCAAGGTTGGAGGGGGGGGGGGGGGGGGGGGGGGGGGGGCGAGGGGGAGGTAAGGATTCCAGGGCTTGCGGACCCCCCCACCCCCACCCCACCCCACCCCCATTCCCTCTGCGAGTTGCCACTTGTTTCGCTCCGTAAAGAAAAAAAATGAAAAATACCTGAAAGAAAAAAAAAAAAAATATGGAGAAGGTAGACAAGGGGAGTGAACGGGGGTGGGGTGAGGGTGGGGGTGGGATGGAGGGTAAAGACATAAAAAGCACCGTTAAAGAAACACGCCCAGTGCAGTTATTTCGCTGGATTTTATTGACAACAGCCTCAAGCTTACCCCCCACCCCCCACCCCCGCCCCCCGTCTCCCCCCCCCTCTCCCCCATGCCTCCCTCCTTCTTTCCCTACCTCTTGATGTGTGTGTGCGTGTGTGTGTGTGTGTGTGTGTGTGTGTGTGTGCGCGCGTGCGCGTGTGCGTGTGTGTGTGTGTGTGTGTGTGTGTGTGTGTGTGTGTGTGTGTGTGTGGTGTGTGCGCGCGTGTGGTTGTGAGTGTGTGTGTGTGTGTGTGCATGCGGGGTGTGTGCGTGTGTGTGTGTGTGTCGTGGGGGGGGGGGGGGGGGCATGCGTGCGTGCGTGTGTTGTATGTTGTGTGTGTGGGGTGTGTGTGTGTGTGCGTGTGTGCGTGTGTGTGTTGTATTTGTGTGTGTGTGTGTGTGTGTGTGTGTGTGTGTGTGTGTGTGTGTGTGTGTGTGTGTGTGTGTGTGTATGTGTGCGTGCGTTGCTTGGTGCGTGCGTGCGTGTGTGCGGTGTATGTGCGTGCGATGCTCTCTCTCTCTCTCTCTCTCTCTCTCTCTCTCTCTCTCTCTCTCTCTCTCTCTCTCGCCATTAACATTCTTAGTTACTGATATTGAAAAATAACGGATATCGTGACGTTGAATTCAATTTAATTTAACTCGTGTTATTTAAAGTCTTGCCGACCGCAAGGGGCATATCACAGCTGCCAGTCTATCAGAGTGTGTACATTTCCAATCAGAGTGTGTACACCGATGATATATCCTATAAGAGTGTGTACACAGGTGATATATCCTATAAGAGTGTGTACACAGGTGACATATCCTATAAGAGTGTGTACACAGATGACATATCCTATAAGAGTACACAGATGACATATTCTATAAGAGTGTATTCACAGATGACATTTCCTATACAAGTGTGTCCACTGATGACATTTCCTATACGAGTGTGTCCACGGATGACATTTCCTACCAGAGTGTGTCCATTGATGACATATCCTACCAGAGTGTGTCCACTGATGACATTTCCTACCAGAGTGTGTCCACTGATGACATATCCTATCAGAGTGTGTCCACTGATGACATTTCCTACCAGAGTGTGTCCACTGATGACATTCTATCAGAGTGTGTACACTGATGACATATTCTATCAGAGTGTGTCCACTGATGACATTTCCTATACGAGTGTGTCCACGGATGACATTTCCTACCAGAGTGTGTCCACTGATGACATATCCTACCAGAGTGTGTCCACTGATGACATATCCTACCAGAGTGTGTCCACTGATGACATTTCCTACCAGAGTGTGTCCACTGATGACATATTCTATCAGAGTGTGTCCACTGATGACATTTCCTACCAGAGTGTGTCCACTGATGACATATTCTATCAGAGTGTGTCCACTGATGACATATTCTATCAGAGTGTGTCCACTGATGACATATTCTATCAGAGTGTGTCCACTGATGACATATTCTATCAGAGTGTGTCCACTGATGACATTTCCTACCAGAGTGTGTCCACTGATGACATATCCTACCAGAGTGTGTCCACTGATGACATATTCTACCAGAGTGTGTCCACTGATGACATATTCTATCAGAGTGTGTACACTGATGACATATCCTACCAGAGTGTGTCCACTGATGACATTTCCTACCAGAGTGTGTCCACTGATGACATTTCCTACCAGAGTGTGTCCACTGATGACATATCCTACCAGAGTGTGTCCACTGATGACATATCCTACCAGAGTGTGTCCACTGATGACATATTCTATCAGAGTGTGTACACTGATGACACATTCCTACCAGAGTGTGTCCACTGATGACATATTCTATCAGAGTGTGTACACTGATGACATATTCTATCAGAGTGTGTACACTGATGATATATCCTATAA
Source organism: Conus betulinus (assembly GCA_016801955.1). Lineage (NCBI taxonomy): Eukaryota > Metazoa > Mollusca > Gastropoda > Neogastropoda > Conidae > Conus > Conus betulinus. The sequence goes on from JADBJO010001668.1 coordinate 27,892, forward strand.
GAGTGTGTACCAATCACTGGACTCTCTGTTAATGGCGCGCTGTGAGGATAAGGGCTGTGAGTATAAGGGCTGCGATGTGTGACAAGATTAGATAAGGTTTCATCACTAAACACTCTCCATCACACAGACATCTGTCTTGTTTGTATCAAACATTAAGAGGAACGTTGAGTGCATAAAGTAGAAT
>JADBJO010001668.1:38075-43075 GCA_016801955.1 Conus betulinus
GCTCATTCTCCCTTTTGGGACAAGGAATGCACTGTTGGCAGGTCTATCAATAACCGTTTCGTCGAAAATGTTATGATTCTGATTTTTATATCTACTCAATAATGGGAGTGTAACTAGAATTCCAGATATACTGAAACATAAGCCGTCTGCCATCGATTTGTCACTTATATCACCAGCTATTGCATGCAACTGTGAATGGGATACTGTCAAGGATACATTGGGTGACCATCTTCCCGTTGTTCAGTTTAAATGACAAACCAGTAAGTCAGGATTCAGTAAAAGATAAAATTCCCAAATATAATTACAGAAATGCGGATTGGGACAAATTTGAAAGATTGTTGTCAAAGCATAACATTGAAGAACTTCAGTCGGATATATATAGATAGTATTTATGCAAAATTCACTGAGATAATTTTTACGCTGCTGCTGCTGATTCTTCAATACCGAAGTGCAATCAAATGAAAAAGAGAAAAAATTCAGGAAATGTTTGGTGGAACGATGCTTGCGCAGAGGCTAAACAAATTGAAAAAGAAGCCTTTAATGAATATCTCAAAGACAAAAAGAAAAAAAAAAAGAAAAAAAAAATATGAAGAAGGGCAAAAATACATAGCAATAGAGTAAACGAACAGGCCAAACGGCAGTATTGGTCAAATTTTTTTTTGTAAAAACGAAGTTTCTGATCATGCAGATCTTCAGAAGGTTTGGAAAAAAGTGAAGGATATGAAAAATGGAGTATGCCTTCCAGAATATCCAGTACATATAAAAAATGAAGAATTTCCTTCTAACTCACAAAAGGCCGAAGCTTTCTCAGAAATGTTTGCAATGATGACGAGTTGCAAAGAGGGCTTGTCAGAAAAGGATAGAGTTTTTCGAGAGAAAGAATCTTCCAGTGAAATATACAATGATCCAATAGAAGATAACAGCCATTTTATCAATGCCCCAATCACCTTAAAAGAAATGAAAGATGTCATTTTTTCCAATGGAAATAAAAGAACTTCAGTAGGCCCAGATGGAATATCAAATGAATTAATCAAACATTTACCTGCTAATTTTGTTAACTTTCTTCACCAATTCATACAAAGATGTTGGTCGTCTGGAAATATTCCATTAATATGGAAACAATCTATTATTGTTCCCATACACAAGCTTGGTAAACCAAAATCAGACATAAACAGTTATCGGCCTATTGCTCTGACGTCACATACTGGGAAACTGATGGAAAAAAATAATTTTAAATCGTCTCCTATACTACTGCGAAAAGAACAATATCATACCAATACATCAAGCAGGTTTTCGTAAGGGCAGATCAACCATCGATCACCTTTACCAAACTAACAACCCAAATTAAACATCAGTTTGCCAGAAGAAAAAATGTACTGGCTACTTTCTTTGATATCAAAAAAGCATACGATCAAGTATGGCATTCTAGACTACTTTATAAATTAAAATCCATTGGCTTATCAGGTTGCATGTATAATTATTTCAAGACTTTTCTAGCAGATAGATCAATTCAGACCAAAATAGGACACACTTACTCAAAATTAAAACCACTTCATATGGGAATTCCACAAGGATCAGTAGTAGCACCAATACTTTTCAATATTTTAACACATACCATGACCTACCATCATCTGTGTCTAATCATGTTGAATTGGTTCAATATGCTGATGATATCTGCATATGGATGAAAGTGACTAAAAAAAAACGCACTCCAACGAGATCGCTAAATTACAAAAAAAAAAAAATTGTATCAAAGAGAACTTGATAATATAAATGGTTTTATGATTTCAAAATGGTTTAACTTTGTCTCCAGAGAAATCACATATGATGCTTTTCGACTCTGGTTACGATCGAAGAGAGTTGCCTTCTTTCAATCTAGAAGGGTCAGTTATCAATTATGCACAGTCTGTTAAATTTTTAGGAGTAATCCTTACATCAAAATTGTCATGGAAAGAGCATTTAGAATACGTAATGATGAAAGCTAAAAAGAGTCTGAACTTCCTAAAAATTGTCAGCAAACAACAGTGGGGACAAGACATTTCCACACTCTTATACATCTAGTAACAGCACTTATTCGTTCAAAGTTAACATATGCCCAAGAGGTATTCTTCTCTGCCCCAAAATACCTAAAAAAAAAAAAAAATGCAAAGTATAGACAGTAAAGCCTATAAACTTGCCATTGGAGTTCCAGTATATACATCTTCATAAAAAAAAACATATGCTGAAATTGGTATATTACTTTTTTTGAAGAAAATATGAAACTTGCATCATCTAAATATGTCCTAAGGAGTACATCAGTTCCAAATTCAAATTATGATGAAGTGTGCGTAAAATCAGACACGGATTTTCCCAAAAGAGCAAAGTCGGTTGCCTCTTTAGAAACAATAGGCACTTTCACTTATGACATTTTTCAAGAGTCAGGAATCAATAAGAAAGATATATCATCTCGTGTACTGTTCACTGCAGTCCCTAAATGGGAACTACTATCAGCCTTTTTCGATACTAATTATACAAATATAAAGAAAAATGATGGTCCCACTTTATCTGCTTCTGTAAAAGCTCATTTTTTTTAGCACTACCCGGACATTTAAAAATTTACACTGATGGCTCTAAGCTAGATAATGACATGGTTGGAGCCGCATTTTGTATCCCAGCTTTAAAAGCAGAAAAGGCTTACCATCTTGGAAAACATTTTTCAATATTTACAGCAGAACTTATTGCTATTTTGATGGGTTTGAATTTTCTGCTGATCTGATCTTCCTTTTAGTCTAGTTCAGGTATTATTTTTAGTTGATTCTAAATCTGTTTTAGACGCGCTACAGTCTTATAATCTAAAAGTAAGAGGTGATATTATTGCAGACATTAGTCATTCAATCCATTTTTTGGCACAGCGCGGGAACTAGTATCTCATTCTCTTGGGTTCCATCACATTGTAATATTTTGGTAATGATGGGGGCGGACAGAACAGCTAAAAAGGGTGCAATGAACATTAAAAATTCTGTGCATGTTAAAATTCCTTTATCTTTATCTGAAAGTTATTCCTTAATAACGAAACTTTGTTTTGTTGGAATCATGTGAAGGAACTATTAGGAGGTTCCTTTGTAAATTTCACTGAAAAGAGGGAATTTTTCAAAGTCAAACATATACATTCCTGCAATGGTGAGCTCATGTGTGAAAACCGAACACTGTCATCCCTGGTCTACAGATTCAGACTGAACGCTCTCAGATGCAAATTCAACAGTCATGTTAAGTGCGTCTGCGGTGAGGAAAAATAACACCTGTCCATGTTATTCTGCACTGTCAGCATTTGAAATCATTTTTACCCACTTCGATTTGTGATTCAACGGTTTCAGATTCATCTTTCAAGAATATTTTATTGAACGATTTGCTTATAGATGTTGTTAAAGGCTTAAAACGGAGCCCAGTTGGCTCATTGATTTAATGTTTAGAAATGTTTTGAGTATGTTATTGTTGTTAAGATTTCATTTTTTTCGTCTTTCGTCTAATATCACAGCATGTGAAAAGACGTTTAAAGTTCATCACTGCAATGACCAGCGGAAACGGAAACAAAAACAAGATGCAAAGCATATAAACGTACTCCCAGTTTATCCTGAATACGTGTGAGATATTCCATAAAGAGGAAAAAACTGTGTTGGGCTGGTGTAACCGTTAGTAATGGCTATTCTGGTAAACATCGGCCATCATCTGTGACCGATATGAACAGACTTACAAATTTTCAGAAAGATCGGCCAAGAACTTTCTGAGATTTTCCATAGAGAAGAAAAACCATTACGGGCCGTTAGTAACGGCTATAGCGGTAAACTTAAACATTGGGCATCATCTGTGACCCATAATGAACATACCTACAAATTTTCAGAAATATCGGCCACGTACTTTCTGAGATATTCCATTAAGAAGAAAAACCGTTAGGGGCTGTTATAAGCCGTTAGTAATGGCTATAACGGTACACTAAAACATCGGCATCATCCGTGACCCATACTGTATATACCTACAAATTTTCAGAAAGATCGGCCACGTACTTTCTGAGATATTCCATAAAAAAGAAAAAAACCATTAAAGTTATAGCCGTTAGTAACAGCTATAACGGTAAAGTAAAACGACGGGCATCATCCGTGACCCATAATGAACATACCTACAAATTTTCAGAAAGATTGGCCCAGTAGTTTTGTCTGGAGCGAGTGGAACACATTTTGACCACGGACGGACGGACACACAGACAGCATTTCTTCGTTCCCATTGTAAAGTACTCCCTGTTCCATAAGAACTGGGAATACAAAAAGCAATAATGACCGCGGAGGGAGGAGGATCTATGGACGGGGGTGAGGATGGGGGGTGGGAGGGACATGTAATCAGCTGATAACATTGGTTGATTGCATATGTCACAAAGTCACGATCGCTTTAACCGCCTATTGTTTTGCAGGGTGATGGGTAAGGAAGGTGGAGGGCAGGGAGGGAATAATAGATCAGCCCGCTTACCCTTCCCTCCTCCCCCCCCCCCCCCCCCCCCCCCCCCCCCCCCCCCCCCCCCCACACCACACACACACACACACACACACACACACCTTCCTCTCAATCCCTATAATCTTTATCTTCTGCTGAGCCCACCCTTTCAAAAAGAACGGGAAAGCGACAGAGAGTGAGGGCTTGTCTACGAGGTCCTCCGACAGATGAATACCGATATCTCTCTCTACCAATCACAAGCCAGTTTACAGAATTCGATGAATCACGTGGCCCGACATATACCGTCGATGTTTATAAACAAAAGAGACAGAGGTGAAAACACGAAGACGGAAATTCAAACACCCTAGCTTCTAATTCAGTTTCTTTGTGTCCAAATCCATTTCATCTTCGATACAAACGATTAGAATGTCGTCTTTCAGGCCTACAGGTCAAAAAAGGAAATCTGTTGTAAGCATGTTCAGTCATTAGTGTTCCTCCCCCCCCCCCCCCCCCCCCCCCCCCCCCCCCCCAACCAAAAA
>JADBJO010001668.1:53075-55575 GCA_016801955.1 Conus betulinus
TCAGCTGATGGTTGAACCAGGTGGTCAGGTAATGGTAAAAACATTTTGACATCATTGCTTCCTGTCTTTGTCTTTGAAAAAAAAAAAAAAAAGCCAGTGAAATGTCAACTTTTTCCCTCACCTTTTCTTTTTTTTTTTTTTTCTTTGAATGGAATTACATAACAATTTACACTGCATACATACAACAGTACACGAATACATGTATATGTACAATGAGCAATTATACCAATACATCATTTGATATTAAAAAAAAACACATTACATCAAAATGTATGTATGTATCCATATGTATGGACACATACACTTATATTTACCCACACATACACATATACAAACATAACGGCACAGACATTAAGAAAGATCAAACCTTAAAGAGAGAGAGAGAGAGAGAGAGAGAGAGAGAGGGTGGATGTCGGTTCGTTTTGCAGCTATTTTTACATTTGGATTCACGGTTTTACTTTTTTTTTGTTTGTTTTTGTTTGTTTTTTTTTCCCTTCCTTCCCTTTTCTTTTTTTTTTTCCTTTTTTCTCTCCTTTAATCCTTTTTTTTTCTTTTTAAGACATACTTTCCCTCACCTTTTCTTGTTAGCTGTGTCACTGTCATGTCGATTAACAATCGAGACACACAACGATTTCATGACTCTAGACCTTACTTGTTTAACTGACCATTTCTCTCGTGCTGCTAGATGGTTCCTTTTCCGCAATATGTAATGACCCTGACCGTTAACTGGGTATTGCGTCAACCCGGTTCTTCTAGATGCTGTTGGGAGCTGACTGAGTTAGTTCTGTAAGCCAACCACTACGTGTGTCAACAGGAGTATGTATGTCATCAGCAAACAGTAGGGGGATTATTTCTTCTATTAGCTTTGCTTTCTGTTGTTGTTTGTTTGTTTGTTTGTTTGTTTTTTTTTTTGTTGTTTTTTTTAAGAACACATGTCTACCATCTCTCTTCAGCTCATCTGCTACCTCCTTTCTAGGTAAGCTGAAAAAAAAATAAAGAAGGAAAAAAAAAAAACAGGAAAAAAAAAAAAAAAAACAAAAAGAAAAAATTGGCGAATCAGCTAAGCACAACGAAGAACATTTAGAAACATGCTTCTCAGTATTGTCCCAGTTTCCTGAGCAGTCCCTTTTTCTTTCTAAACAAACCCATAGTATATCACGATTTAAAGACTCAAAGGCTTTCCTGAAGTCCATAACAGCCATGTAAACTTTCCCCATCGCCAAGGCCATGTTTTTGTGACATTATAAAGAAGAGAGTGAATGTATGGTCGACTGTAGAGATGCTGGTGCTGAAAGACCACTTGCTCGTCTGCAGTTGTTTGCGTTTCTTCCGTCCACACAACCGCTCTGTCATTTAGAATCTATGTAAGAGCCTTCTGATCCCGCGTATATAGAAGACACGCGTCTGTACTCTATTGCCAGAATAATCTGAGTTACCTTTCCTTGCAGATCGACACGTTGACAGATTTTGACCACAATTCTGGAACATATTCCGCATTATTGAGAGCATTCAGGTGGTCCAACAAAAATGGTCTAACATGAACGGTTCACTGATCTTTTTCTGTGTTCAGTACTTCTGCCGGAATTCCGTCCCAATCACTGGTCTTATTTCCGTGTTCAGTACTTCTGCCGAATTCCGTCCCAATCACTGGTCTTATTTCTGTGTTCAGTACTTCTGCGCGAATTCCGTCCCAACCACTGGTCTTATTTCTGTGTGCAGTACTTCTGCCGGAATTCCGTCCCAACCACTGGTCTTATTTCTGTGTGCAGTACTTCTGCCGGAATTCCGTCCCAATCACTGGTCTTATTTCTGCGTTCAGTACTTCTGCCGGAATTCCGTCCCAATCACTGGTCTTATTTTCTGTGTTCAGTACTTCTGCTGGAATTCCGTCCCAATCACTGGTCTTATTTCTGTGTTCCTTAATGCCTCTCATCCGTCGTCTCCCGTTAAAGGTCCGTCAACATGGCAAGACTGTCATGGTCCTCTTCGCGTTTGGTCGGGTGGCGCGTTGCCGTGTTCAGTTGAATTCAAGTGGCGTAGCGGTAGGCGTCGCTGACTCCCGGCTGGGAGGTCGTGGTTTTCGATTTCCATCAGAACCATTGAATTTTGTGTGTGTGTGTGTGTGTGTGGGGTGTGGTGTGTGTGTGGGGGGGGGGGGGGGGGGGGGGGGGGGGGGGGGGGGGGGGGGGGGGGGGGAGGGGGGGGGGTTCGGCCCGTGACAGGCTCCTACCCAGAGCTGAGTTTGCCACAGGCTCAGTGAGGAAGACTTGAGCCACATGGTTGAGTTCATGTTGTACCTCATGAATGCGCCTTTGAGCGTGGTGTTTGAATTACCTCACCAACACCGCAGGTGTGTGTATCTCTCGGGTCCGGCTGACGGCCGGGATATATTATAAAACTAAGAGTAGAGTACAGCCCTGTCATGCAAGTCCCGGACCAGACTTGGAACTCCAAAGCACAATCTTCATTATCCTCATCCTCATCGTTCAGCACACACAAA
>JADBJO010001668.1:63075-68075 GCA_016801955.1 Conus betulinus
TTCACTGGTTGATTTTTTTTTCAACAGCACTTCAGAGTGTTACAAAGAAGGAAAATAAGTATAGGATAGTTAATTACATGGTAAAATATGGCGAAAAAGAAAAGACAAAAAAAAACAACCCCACACACACAAGATAAAAAAAATACAGGAAAACACACACACAAACAAAAACTGGGGGAAAGGGGGGGGGGGATAGTTTTCAAATAAAAAATAAATGAAACCGTAAAAGAATTTTTCAGAATTTCTTTTTTAATCTAAAGGAATGTTCAAAGTGACATGATAAATTCAGCAATACAACCGAAGCAATTTTTGCTTCCCTCGTGAAACAGTTACATCCATACTTCCAGCCAATACTTCCTCCACACCAGCGGCCAAACTGGCCTTCTCTTCCGAAAGTTGGTGATGGGATTTGACGTGTGTGCAAGATGTTATGCGTGCGTTCACACACGGAACCTCGGTTTATAGTTTCATTCGAAAGACTATATGGGAAATAGAGTCAGAACCAATGTTAACTCCAAGGGAAAAATCCCCCTGTACCGAAACGGCCCGGCGGAGATTCGAACCCGCAACCCCAAGATTAGGAGTCCGGCGCTCTACAAACCGATCTATTCCGGTCCCACATGCCATCAGTAAGCGCCATTAGTTTGGAGTCAGAAGAATGCGATTGTTTCACTGTAGGAAAGGGAGGGGTGGGAATGTACTTCGCTTATTTCTTGCTTAGTGTTTACGTCAGGGGCCCTGTGTGTGTCAAATTTCTTTTCAGTAAATAAAGTGTTAGATAATAAAGCAGCATAATTTCCAACACAGGAAAACATAAAAAGCACGAAAAATAATTGAAATTAATTCATTTAAAACACATTAAGAACAAAAACAGATGTTAAGTAAATGCGTATGGAACGATCAAAGTCATAGTATGCTCACGACCCCATCAGTTGTAAATTTTATTCATTTATCTAAAACGAATTACCTATTTTTTTTCGACGACAAGACAAAAAAAAAACGATTCGAAGCTTTACCCGGTTAAATAGTCATCACCTTGACTAGTGGCTTATTGATTAATGCGCCTGACAGATGACTGATTGGTTGATGCGAATATGATGGACAGATCCACTAACTGATTGATGTACTGATTGATACATTGAAGGTTTTTTTCTGTGCTAATGACCCTGAGACACACAGTGCTGTCCAGACTATTCCACTTCCAAACAGCTCTGCAGCTGACAGGCATTCGTTAGATCCCATCCATCATCATTATTGTTGTCAGACTCCACCAGACGTTTATCATCCGACTTGCCAAAAATAGTACACTGGTCGAATTCTTTCTTGTCGTGCTATTACGGCCCCTGTTCCATGCTATCATTGAGAAAAAAAAAAAAAAGTAGATGTGTGGTGTGTGGTGTGGTGTGTGTGTGGTGTGTGTGTGGTGGTGGTGGTGGTGGTGGTGGTGGTGGTGTGTGTGTGTGTGTGTGTGTGTGTGTGTGTGTGTGTGTGTGTGTGTGTGTGTGTGTGTATTAAAGGCTACCAGTGTAATACACAATAAGGTTCAGGAAAAGGCACACACACAAAAATTGGTCGTCTGGTCAGTGATTTTTGTTTTTGTTTGTTTTTAAACAATTTACGAGAACAAAGACATAACATACGAGAGAGAGAGAGAGGGGGGGGGGGGGGGGGGGGGGGGGGGGGGGGGGGGAAAGGGGGCGGAATACGCATTAGTGCATCCGGCCCTCAGAGAAGAAAAGCAGCCTGCTTTTTTTTTTTTTTTTTTTTTTTTTTTGTCTTGCAGATATTAACATATATCTGGTTTTGTTTGGGTTCAAACTCATATAAATCAATATAGACCATTAGATTTATGATCTTTTTTTTTCTTGCAATGCAGACACTACTTTTTCAACTTTAAGATGTACAGTTTTGTCAGCGAATAAATCACAGAGAGCTTGTAAAAATAGAGGCAGATCATTGATATACATTGAGAAGAGAATAGGTCCAGAACAAAGCCTTGAGGAACACCATATTTGACAGATAAAAGGGAAGTTTCATGTCAATTATTGAAAACAAGCTTTTATCTATTGTTTAAGAACGATGACAGACATCTAATGTTTTATATCATAGACCATTATATAATCTAAGTTTTAGTTTAAGAGTAGAATATGATCAGTCACATCAAAAGCCATAGCAAAGTCTACAAAGAGAACACCCCCCAGTGATATTGCCATCATGTATATCAGAAAAGCCATTCATCAGTTAGGTTGATCGGTGATGTGTGGAAAGAGTATAGTGCTCCTTAAACCCAAACTGATTCGGATGAAACAAATCAAATATCTAAAAAAAAAAAAAAAAAAAAAAGGCGTTTCCTGAGTAGGTTTTTCCATTTGATAGTATTCTGAAGGTTCAGATAGTGTAGACAAAATAGAGATAACTCTGTAGTTCGAAATATAGGGTTGGGTCGCCTGATTTGAAAGCTTTTGAAAACTGGGTTTTTGGTTATGCATAGATCATAAATGTAAGTGGGCGTTTGAGAAATAACCAGAGCTGCGATTGTTAGAATTTCGACATCAGTGTCACCCGACCCACGAGAACACATTTCTTTAAGATAAATTAGGGAATTGTGTACTTCATAGACAGTCCACTAATGGAATGTCAGTTATATTTGTAGAATCACAGAAAGTTTTGAAAATACCTGAATTATCTTTTAATGAACTTGTCAAATATTATCGTTGATTTAGCCAGCTTCACAAAAGTGAACATGTAGTTTTTCAGAAGACAGTTCTTTTGATAGATGTTATTCTGGAATCGTGACTAATGGCGTTTTAAATTAAATTGCATTTTTACTAAATGTGATTTTTTTCTTCTTATTTTTCACGTTTTAGGTAATTAACACGGTTTCTTTGTTTTCGCATTTCATCCTTGGTTCCTAGTGAAAGAAAAGAATTGCGCAAGTTCATAGCATCAAGTTCTTTCAAAATCCATGGTAGTTTAGGATCCTTCTAACATGTTTGATTTTAAAAGGTGCAAGTCTATCATAAATATTTAAAAAAATTAGGGCTTGTAACACAAAGAAAAGTCAGAAATTACTTAAATCTGAAAAAAAAAAATGTCTTCATAAAAATTAGCCAGTTAAATTAAATTAAAAGGTATGACTGTTTGGGGGGTGGGGGGTGGGGGATGTCATTCCTTCTTTAGACCATATAAAACAGACAGAACAGTGATCGCTGCAGCAGCCATAAACTGGCGAGCACACACTTCCAATAATAAATCATCACCTTCTGCTGTGGTATGGCTATGTCCAATCAGAGTATCTGAAGTAGCTAATATTCTTTCAAACAGATCAATTAACTGAATTTATTGCAATCATTCAAAGGAACGAGTCCAGGCTTTGTCTACATTTCAGTAAATCGATGTTAAAGTCAGCTAGCAGTGTAAGTTCATCAAAAATCAGGCCCGTCTTTCGTCGATGAAATGAAATAATTAATCCAGTTCAGAGTGGGCTGAAACTTAAAAGAATTGATTTGAACATTTTAAAAGTACTTTTACTACAAGCGGATTCAACGTGGTAGGAATCGCATCACTCAATTTGTTTGAAGATAATACTTTTATAAATTTAAACAAGTGAACCACTTTGTTGGGACACTTACGCAGAAAATTGTATTGTGGAATAGAAATTTCCTAACTTGACATGAATTAAATCACATACACCTCTCTATTTGCTACGGAAAAAAAAAAAAAAAAAACGTATCCATGTAAAAAATTCTTCCGTCACTACATTGATAACTTGGCAGAGTACAAGAAGAAAAGAAGGTGATGCATGAACAGCGTGAGAAAATAGGAATGTAAACAAAGGAAATAATTTGTGAAACATGATAGTCCTTCGCTAGGACCGTATGCGGTCCGTTTTAAACCATTTAGAGACCGAATCATTCAAATCGCCTGCGTAGAGACCTTTCGTTCACTGGATGGGATTCATCTTGTAGGCACGGGTGACTACGTCTGTGCTCTTTTGACATGCATTAAATAAAGATGTATAACCACATTCTATTCTACAAATTCTGCGGTGTTCCCACCACCAAGGGTTCAAAACTAGAGTCAAATGCACCCGAAGAACCCAAAGCAGCTAGCGAAGGTTGAAAAGTAAAACGAAAGAAAATACAGTAAGGAAATTAGTTGCTGGAAAACTGAAATCACGACATAAACGGTATAAACTGTAGGGGAACATTTGGGAGCCTATGCTGGAGGATCCATTCAAGATGCAGGGAGGTGAAAAGAGGTCAACAGTCAGGGAGGCTAGCTTTGCTGTTCAATAACCCAAGCATTGTCAGTCACCTAAGTGCTGACAGAAGCTAAGAATCGCGTGTAAAACAGCCGTAACTTCGATCTCCTGTATAGAGAGAGAGAGAGGAGAGAGAGAGAGAGAGAGAGAGAGAGGAGAGAGAGAGAGAGAGAGGCCATCACGACCACGACAATGAGAATACACATATACAATACATATAAATGCGCACCTGCGGACACACACACACACACACACACACACACACAACACACACACACACACACGCATGCACACACACACACACACACACACACACACACACACACACACACACACACACACACACACACACCACACACACACACACACACACACACACGTGCGCGCGCAAGCAAGCAAGTACACTCACAAATACACACACACACACGCACGCACGCACGCACACACACACACACACACACACACACACACACACACACACACACACACACACACATCACTGACACGGACGAGAGGCGTCTAGAAGCATTCAAGTATGACAAACGGTGTTCGATCCACTCTACGAGAACATGTTGGCCCGGTTCGAATGGTCGCTATTCGCTTCCAGCACTTTCAGTCTTGCACTCGCACACGCACGCACACACACACACACACACACACACACACACACACACACACAGAGAAACACACATACACACACACGCGCGCGCGCGCGCACGCACGCACGCACGCACGC
>JADBJO010001668.1:83075-90575 GCA_016801955.1 Conus betulinus
CATAAACATGAGTTGGGAAAACAAAGGCCAAGATGACAGGAAAACAAGAGGGAACAGCATAGACAATACTATGGAAGAGTAGGCTTCTTTTGGCAAATAATGGAGCAAAATGAGGCAAACATAGGAAAAACAAACACCGCCTGAACGCGCCCCTAGGGAGAACAGCAACACAGACCTAAGTGGGGAAAACAAACAAACACGCTAGGAACGCGCCCCCAGGAGAACAGCAACATAGACATGAGTTGGGGAAACAAAAACATTGCTGAAACAAACACCACAGACCTGGGAAAACAAAAAAACGCCCCTAGGAGAACAGCAACACAGCAACCTATAAGTGGGAAAACAAACAAACATTGCTGAGTGAAGGCCCCCCAGGAGAACAGCCCACAGACCCCCCCAAACAAACCACCCCCCCCCGAACGCCCCTAGGAGAACCCCCCCCCCCCAAACAACATTGCTGACTGAACGCCCCCCAGGAGAACAGCAACACAGACCTAAGTGGGGAAAACAAACAAACACCGCTGACTGAACGCGCGCCCTAGGAGAACAGCAAGCTGGGTTCTCAGCAGCCTATTGATCCGTAGCACTCCCCTTATGTGTCGGGTATACACCTACCCGGTCTCTCTATCAATACAACGCCGTACGGTCTCACACCGCCACCCTCTTCGCCTTCCTGCTCAACGTGCGTGGCAAAGTGCGAAACGGGGGCTTCACGAACAGCATGTTCACTGATGTCAAGACTGTCACTGGGACTGGTTCTACAGAGGTGTGTGTGTGGTGTGTGTGTGTGTGTGTGTGGTGTGTGTGTGTGTGTGTGTGGGGGGGGTGGGGGGTGGGTGGAGGGGGAGGGGGGAGAGAAGGAAGACAATCAATCCGCCCCTGGTTGATGTATGTAGATGGTGATGCCTGATCATGGGCGTTGAAGAGAGTTGACACCTACCGCTTCCAGCAGTTCCAGTCACGAGGTGAAAAGCCCTCAGAGGATGGCACTGTGCTCAGTGAGGAGTAGCAGAAACGTGGGCGTGTTCGTGACGGCGCGTGTCTTTCTGTGGCATTGGGGTCGGTCTGCACTTGACAAAGCGTGTTTGAGTGTTCGTCTCATCGGCTGAGGGAGATTTGTTGAGAAAATGTGATTTCACTCGTGCGTGTTATTGGAGGGGTAGTAAGGTGGGCTACACGCTTGCCTTGAACGAGCGAGATTCCCAGTGTCAGTGTTTCGAATCTCGCAAAGGGCGGATTTTTTTTTTTTTTTTTCGTAACTCTACCTTTCCACTAGTTCTAGGGTATCACGTCTTTCGTGCGAGTCAATAAGCCGAGGTCCCGTGAGTGCACGTTAAAGATTCCATGGCAACAATGGGGTTATCCCCGGCAAAAGTTCTGTTGGAAAAAAAAAAAGCGCGCGCGCGCGTGTGTGTGTGTGTGTGTGTGTGTGTGAAATATTCGTGTTGTGTGTTCTGTGTTGAAATATCGAGTTACTGTATTGCCTATCGGCTGTAGGAATTGTCTAAAGCACGGCATGATGGAAGGCGGATCCTATCCCTCTCCCTCCCCCGCCTTTAACCTTCCCTGAGCTGCACCAGGTACCCACTGACTGCTGGGTGGACACACACAGGACTTACGAGAGGTTCGAACTGACGACCATCAGCTTCAGTTGGCCACGGGCCTTTCAGGCAAAAAAAAAAAAAAAAAAAAGTCTGGTGCTACTGTTCTATAACAGTACCCTCACTCACTCAGGGGTGACCAGATCGAATTTCTCACCAGGAAATTTGTTTCGGGGATGAAATTGTACTATACAATACAAAATACACAATGCATAATGTTTGTTCAGAATAAATATGACTCTCAGGCTGGAGGTGGCCACACAGAAAGTGTTTCAAGCCACAAAAAGGAACAATAATGATCATGATAAATCACTGCCTTGTTTTGGCTGATCAATATGGGATGAAGATCTTGAGGTACCCCGGAAAAAAAAAAATGCCGCATGGCACGACGACACTTTGTAAGAACAACAAAGATCTAATGGCAGTTTTCCCTCACGAGATAAAAGAAAGACCATGGTTTTTGTACGCTTTAATCTATCAGCTTGTGGGCCTGTTGTGTCTCTAAACATGAACAGAAATGATACCAATCAGAGTTTGCTCGGGACATAAACAAAAACACCATGACCTCTGGGAAATCTCACACAAAATGGGAGAGAGGAGGGGAGGAGGGGAAGGGAGGGGGGGGGGGGGGGGGCGTCAACAGTCAAGTACATGTTGCACAGTCTGTGTTCAGAAGAAAACTGTATCTTGCTGCGACAGATGTGTGCGTTATGTCCCTTCTCTCCATCTTTAAGAGATTTTTATCATGTCGGTGGATTCACTCTTCTTTTCGTGAGGCTGGAAATGGGTCACCTTGAGCAAACTTTGAGGAGTGTATGAACGTGAATATTATCCCAGTGGCACTGGCCCGCAGATTCCATGGTTAGGCGTTGACTTTAAGACGATCAACGCTGGTTACTTACCTGCTCGTTTGTTTGTTTTGTTTGTTGTTTTTCCCCTCAAAGATCGGTCCATCGACTCTGCCAGTGGAATTGTCTTCACACTACCACTTATTGATCGAAGAAACAGTTGTGGACTCCTCGAGAACCTCTGTGGCTGTCATCCACACTCGTTGCTGGATTCTTTTTTTTTTTTTTTCCGGAGTGCTTATACCTGCGGTGAGTCCTATGCTGCAGGTGAAGTGGCTGGCTCTCGTTTCCAGCTTGAGGCTAGAATTGCACGAGAGCTTAAACCCTGGGCTCAGCGCTGTGTTAGGTGACACCGCGGGATTTCCTCTTTTACCCCCCCCCCCCCCCCCTCCCTGTCTTTTGTCTCTTTCTCTCTCTCCTTCTGTCTTTTTACTGTTACTTCTTTTTTCTTTTCTTGTCTTTTCTTGTTTGTTGTTGTTTGTTGTTGTTGTTGTTGTTGTTATCCCTGTCTTTTTTTCTCTGTACCTCTGTCTTTCTGTATTTTCTCCGTTAAGTCTGTCTGTGTCTTTTTTTCTGTTCATTTTGTATTTCTGTCTTTTCTCTGTTATCTCTGCTCCTCTGTTGTTGTTTTTTTCTCTGTTACTTCTGTCCTGTTTTTTTGTTTTTTTCCCCTATACCACCTCTGTCTCTCCTGCCTCTATGCCTTTCTTCTGTTTCTCCTCTTCTTCTGTCTTGTGGGCTTTACCTCTATCCTTCTGTTGGTTTTTTTGTTTCTTCTCTGTGATCTCTGTTTTATCTCTCTGTGATCTCTGTTTTACTGGAGTTTTTTTTTTTCTCTGTGATCTCTGTTTTACTGGAGTTTTTTTTTCTCTGTGATCTCTGTTTTACTGGAGTTTTTTTTTTCTGTGATCTCTGTTTTACTGGAGTTTTTTTTTTGTTCTCTGTGATCTGTGTTTTACTGGAGTTTTTTTTTTTCTCTCTCTGTGATCTGTGTTTTACTGGAGTTTTTTTTTTCTCTGTGATCTCTGTTTTACTGGAGTTTTTTTTTTTCTCTGTGATCTCTGTTTTTATTGGGTTTATCCTCTCTTGCCCTGTCCTTCTGTCTTGTGGCTTTACCTCTATCATTCTGTTGTTTTTTTTTCTCTGTGATCTCTGTTTTACTGTGTTTTTTTTTCTTTCTCTGTGTATCTCTGTTTTACGGGTTTTTTTTCTCTGTGATCTCTGTTTTCTGGGGGTGGGGGGTGGGGGTGTCTCTGTGATCTCTGTTTTACTGGGGGGGAGGGGGGGGGGGGGGGGATTCTCTGTGCTCTCTGTTTGACTGTTTTTGCTTTCTCTGTGATCTCTGTTTTACTGGGTTTTTCTTCTCTTGCCCTCTTCTTCTGTCTTGTGGTCTTACCTCTATCCTTCCGGTTTTTTTCTCTGTGATCCTGCTTTACTGGGTTTTTTCCTCTGTGATCTCTGTTTTACTGGGATTTTTTCTCTGTGATCTTTGTTTTACTGGGGGGGGGGGGGGGGGGGGTGTCTCTGTGATCTCTGTTTTCTGTGGGGGGGGGGGGGGTGGGGGGGGGGGGGGGATCTGATCTCTGGGGGGGGGGGGGGGGGGGGGGGTCTCTGTGATCTTTGTTTTACTAAAGGGGGGGGGGGGGGGGGGGGGTCTCTGTGATCTCTGTTTTACTGGGGGGGGGGGGGGGGGGGGGTCTCTGTGATCTCTGTTTTACTGGGGGGGGGGGGGGGGGTCTCTGTGATCGCTGTTTTACTGGGGAGGGGGGGGGGGGTCTCTGTGGCCTCTGTTTTGGGGGGGGGGGTGGTGTCTCTGTGATCTCTGTTTTACTGGGGGGGGGGGGGGGGGGGGGGGTCTCTGTGATCTCTGTTTTACGGGGGGGGGGGGGGGGGGGGGGGGGGGGGGATCTCTGATCTCTGTTTTACTGGGGGGGGGGGTCTCTGTGATCTCTGTTTTACGGGGGGGGGGGGGGGGGGGGGGGGCGGGGGTCTCTGTGATCTCTGTTTTACTATTTTTTTTCTCTGTGATCTCTGTTTTACTGGGGGGTGGGGGTGGGGGGTCTCTGTGATCTCTGTTTTACTGGGATTTTCTCTCTTGCCCTGTCTTTCTGTCTTGTGGCTTACCCTCTATCATTCTCGGATTTTTTTCCCCTGTGATCTCTGTTATACTGTGTTGTTTTGTTTTTTTCTCTCTTGCCCTGTCTTCCTGTCCATACTCTATGACCGCTGCCCTTGTGTTTTCCCTGCTGCCTCGGTCCTTCCGTCTGTTCCCTGTCACATGTTTCTCTCTGCTTTCTCTCTGTGACCTCAGACAACTTGCTACATTTACAACAAGGGCTCCAGGTCTCAATGCGAGCAGAGTATGGTCTATACCCAGACCAGACACTGAAAAGCTATGCGAAGTCTGCGCATCAAGCGCAACATTATTTTCTTTTGAATGCAGAAGAAAAAGAAACACCCGAGGGTGCTGGGGAGGACCCAGAGAAGCATTGTCTTCACCTGCCTTTAGAGCAGTCCTGTACCACCCTTGGAGGCCTGCCCTGTGTTGACGATGGGTACAGGCACGCGCAGGACGCTCCATTAAGATATCAAGGGACATAACTGCTCAGACAGAACAGAGGTAAATCAGACTACAGGATGCAACTCATAACAGCCTTAAAGTAGCGTCCCCATGGGTGTTCCAGCCCGTATTTTCATGACTGCAGAGCCCCCACGGCGAAAAACACCACCCTCCAGCTGTCGAGCACACCCCATAGACCCCAACCACCCCTGCCCACGGACAGATGAAGACAGTGCCACTCCAGACACAGCCAAGCTTTCGCCATACGGTCTTATGTGCCCTCAAGAGAGATCCAAAGTTGTAGTCTTTCCCACTGTCAACAGGACTTTCCCTGTGGTCAGTGGGTCTTTCCTCACCGTCACTGGACCTTTCTCCAGGGTCAGCCTAGTTAAGGCAAAGAGCTTACGACAATGTTCGCACAACAAAACAAAACAGAAAAATGTAAATGATTTCAAGTGCCTGTTGTTAGCAGTCAAAAAGTGTCCGAAATTTTGTTGCTTGACAATGAGGAGCTCATGAAATCTTTAGCTAAGTTTAGTGCCGAATTGTATGAAATTAGACAGTTTAAAAACCCTGGGTTGAAAGTGATGTTTTTCATGTGCATATAGTCGAAGGTTATTTTTTGGCGGATGCCTGATGGAGATTGAGAGATGATCCTTTCCGCCCAACATTTCAGTCTCATGCTGAGAACAGTTAGCATGTCCACTTGCATATATTTCTGTTGTTTGTTTGTTTGTTTGTTTTCTGATAGACGAATATTTGCGGATGAATGAAAGGTCGCTATGTCTATTTTGCTGAATCAGAACTCTTGAGCTGGTCAGTTTTCTTCATAATCTGTATGAGACAATGTACCGACCCCAGAACAAAAGGGCTACTAAGCTGCTATCATTAAAGATGTTTTGTTGTTGTTGTTGTTTGTTTGTTTGTTTTTGTTTTTCCTTTCTCTTTTCCTGCCTCTTTTCTGGGTTGTGTCTTTTCTTTATTTCTTTCTGTCTTTTCATGACTATCTCTCTCTTTGTGCTTTTTCTCTGCTTTTGTTGTTGTTGTTGTTGTTGTTGTTGTTGTTTTGTTTTTTTTTTTTTTGTCTGCCTATTCACCATCATCTCTT
Source organism: Conus betulinus (assembly GCA_016801955.1). Classification (NCBI taxonomy): domain Eukaryota; kingdom Metazoa; phylum Mollusca; class Gastropoda; order Neogastropoda; family Conidae; genus Conus; species Conus betulinus. The sequence goes on from JADBJO010001668.1 coordinate 89,193, forward strand.
TCTGCTCCCTCTTTTCTTCTTTTCTTTCTGCCTTCTGTTTATCTCTACCTTTCTCTCTTTGCTCTGTAATCTTTCTTCGTTTTCTTTTCTTGTTTGTTTGTCTGCCGTTCTTTCATTTCCGTCTTCTTCTGTCCTCTCTCGCTCGCTGTCTCTATTCTGTCATCATTGATTTTCTGCTTTCTCCATATACACCCATTCTCTCTTCCCTTTTCTCCATTATCTCTTTCCGTCTTTTCTCTCTTATATCTTTCTGCCTGTCACTTGTCATCTTTGTGTATCTGTGCTTTTTTTCCGTTATCTCTGTCTTTCTCCCTTTCTCCCTTTTCTGTCGTCTTTTCTTTTATCTTTCTACATTTTTTCTGTTCTCTCTTTCTGTCTTATCTCGTGTCTTTTATTTGCCATTTCTCAGGAATGTCTGTCTTTCTGTTTTCTTTTCTCTGTGATCTCTGTCTCTCTGGGTTTTTTCCCTTTGTTCTCTCTGTTTTTTCAGTCAGTCTTTTTTTTCTGTCATGCTTTTGCCTTTTGTTTACCATCTTTTTCTTTCTGGGCTTTTCTTTTTACCCCTGTCAGATCTGTCTTTCGGATTTATCTCTGTCGTTTCTATTTTCTCCGTTTTACTGTCATCTTTGTCTTGATGCCTTTTCTTTCTCATGTCTTTCGTCATCTCTTTCTCCCTACTTTTTTTTCTGCCATCTCTGTCTCTCTTTCCTTCTCTCTGTCATCTCTTTCTATCTTTTTCTAACATTTCTGTCTTCCTGCCATCTCTCTGTTATCTCTTTTTACCTTTTTTTTCTGCCTGCCTTTTTTTTCTGACAGCTTGTCTTTTTACTTTTTCTCTCTGTCGTCACTTTTTACACTTTCCCCAATTATGTCTCTGTCATCTGCTTTCCCCTATATCTCTGTCATCATCATTTACACTTTCCCCTATTATCTTCTTCTGTAATGTCTGGCATCATTTTTGTATTATCTTCTCTGCAATGTCATCATTTTACGCTTTCCCCTATTATCTTCTTCTGTAATGTCTCTGTCTTTGCTTTCCCCATTATCTTCTTCATCTTGTCATCATTTTACGCTTTCCCCTATTATCTTCTTCTGTAATATCTCTGTAATTTTGTCCCTATTATCTTCTTCTTTACTGCTTTCCCCTATATATCTTCTGTAATATCTCTGTCATTGTTCCAGTGGCTCTCTTCTTTCTTTTGATGTCTCATTCTTTTATCTTTTCATTGTTGTCTGTTTTGTGTGTGTGTGTGTGTGTGTGTGTGTGTGTGTGTGTGTGTGTGTGTGTGTGTGTGTGTGTGTGTTTCCCCTTTTCTTTGTCACATGTGTCTTTCTGTTTTCTAAGTTCCTTTTCTGTCTTTCTGTCTTTTCTGTGTCATCTCT
>JADBJO010001668.1:95575-98075 GCA_016801955.1 Conus betulinus
GTTACTCATCAAATTCGCTGTATAAGAAATAGGAGCGGTTGCACACGCACACTATACAGAAAAGGTTACTCATCAATTTTCCTGTATAAGAAATAGGAGCGGTTGCACACCCACACTATACGGAAAAGGTTACTCATCAATTTTCTACATAAGAAGTATGGGTGTGCCCACTCTATAGAGAAAGGCTTCCCAACATAAGTAGTATAGGTCCCAACAAAGAATAATCCCTATGTGACCCATGTTACAATGCATTGGAGAATGGCACACCCACGTGGTAAAGAACGCAAATTTTTTACAACCTCGTTTTAGAAAAAGTTAAGGAGCGGGTTTTGAAGGAGGAGAAGGTGTGTGGGGGGGGGGTGGGGGGGGGTGGGGGGGGGGGGGGTGCAGATGAAAGACATGCACACACATATTCATGGGAGTATGTTTCTTTGTTTCCGGACTCTCTGCAGCTTCAGCAGATTTAAAAAGAAAAAAAAAAGAACAGAAAGAAAGAAAGAAAGAACAAAAGAAAAGGAAAAACTAAAGAAAAGAAGCAAAAACATTCTCAACGTCCAGTGCAAGAAACAAGATCTGTGATCATGCCAGATAGCTAGTTTATACCTAAACCGAGCGACAAGAACTTGTTGCGGGTTTTATTCTTAACATTGAAAATTTGAAAAAAAAAAAAAAAAAAAAAAAGAAAGAAAAAAAAAAAACCGTCGTGACTTGGCCTGTTATGGACATATATCTCAGAAAGAGTTCCTACCTATGATCCACCCCCACAGGGTACAACGAAGGTTGGGTGGATATATACCCGAAAGGCAGACCAACGCCCGGTCGTTTTGGCAGCCATATTCTGTGTTGGGGGTCGGTGTATGTTGGTTAGGTTTGTGTTTCTTTGGCTCATCGAACCCGAAAATCTCATGAATATATCTTTCTCACAGAGTAACCATGTTACTTGTGTTATTATGGACTTTGAAAAAAAAAGTAGTCCAGAGAGTCACTTTTATCTATAGATCTTTGAATTCTCTCTCTCTCTCTCTCTCTCTCTCTCTCTCTCTCTCTCTCTCTCTCTTCTCTCTCTCTCTCTCTCTGCCCTGTGAATCTGTACATAATACAGCAGAAACAGAAATAGCCTTCAGAGAAAAAAAAAAAGGGGGGGGGGGGGGGGGGGGAATCAAACAAACTAGAAAACAAAAACTCACATTTATAACGAAAACGAAAGAAGAAATAAACAAACGAATACGTTACTGTCACTTAATAATACAAGATCAGGCATAGAGACATGACACAAAGGTGGGAAAACGGCGCGGGGGCGCGGGGGGGGGGGGGGGGGGGGAACCGGGGAGAGGGGAGAAAAGGAAAGAAAGAGGGAGGAGATTATAAGTTGTCAGAGAGTGTCTTGAAATAACGATTTGTGGTGAGATTTCTATGCCGTGTGGTCAAGTCTGCATGGTGAGCAGAGTGGGGGGAGTTGGTTTCAGACGGAGAGGAGGCACGGCCATAGATACACACTTCACTTCAAGCGAGCAGGCCACTGTACTCTTTCAGGAACACAGTGCGTTGTCTGCAAGTTGCTTCCCTTTGAATGCTGAACGGCCTTTCATGCAAACACGTACACGCCCATAACTCCAAACGGATGCTGCTTACGCCTCGCAGAAATGACAACACAGAGCACACAGAACGAACAAGAAAAGAGCCCCCCCCCCCCCCCACCCCCATCCCACCCCCACCCCCAAAAAAAGAAAAAAGAACAGGAGAAAAGAAAAAGGAATGTTACAGCTTTAACGTTTTCCCCTATACCTGGCACAGCAGAAATGACAACAGAGCAAAACAAGAAAAGACCCCTTCACGCACCTGACACATGTACAGACGAACAACAGCTGGAGAAATGAACAAACACAAATTAACATGTATTTAAGACTGTTAGCCTACACTCGAGATCGAAAAGGCTTTTCGACCTTGAATATAGTCAAACAAATACACAGATGAACAGATACAAACACAGATAACCTCAATCTGACTGGTATGAAAAGGGAATCTTAAATACGGCAGAGAACGATCAACACTAAATAACGAACAGGTAGGATAGATTTTGCTCCCCCATGATTACAGTTCGGTAGGTATATCCAGAAGACAGGCCCGATCATGGATCCGTTCGACTGTGTGGTGGAGGTCGACGCTCTCTCCCCCGGCCCTGAGCTCCGTGCCGGTTTATGACCTGTGTTTGGCAAAAGAGAATGGTACCCTTTCCAAGGTGTAACCTACTAAACCGGTGTACCCCGTCTGTCTTGTACTGTGATCTCCACGTAACACGGCAGCCCGGCTATAATACAGGTGGAGGCCAGGTAAATGAGACGAGTAAATACCATGTACCGGCCTTTGTCGGTGTGCAGTCAATGAGCTGCTTACCTGTACTGTTCTGTTTCACGGCCAACGGTCTTGTGGCCTGAACTGCACACTCAGCGCGTTGACTGACGTGATGAAAGGGTTTGTTACTGCTGTGTGTCCGCAACGT
>JADBJO010001668.1:105575-125575 GCA_016801955.1 Conus betulinus
TCTCTCTCCGCAGTCCTAAGTCTTAATTCAGTTTGTCAGTGCCATCTTTTGCCTCTCTTTCTCTGTCTGCCCGTCTGTCTGTCTGTCTGTCTGTCTGTCTCTCTCTCTCTCTCTCTCTCTCTCTCTCTCTCTCTCTCTCAATCTCTCTCTCTGATTACTCTCAAAACTCATCTTATGATGTTGTGACCCTAACAACAACTGGATGTAAACAACACAACACAACATTGCTCGTAAAAACAACAACTTGTCTATCAAATTCATAACATCTGGTGTCTGCCCGTCTTTCTGTATGTCCTGTGTGTCCTCTGTTGTCTGGTCGTCTCTCCTCTCTCTCTCTCTCTCTCTCTCATCTCCTCTCTCTCAATATCAAAGTGATTACTTTCAAAACTCATCATGATGAGTGTACCAAACAACAACAACAACAACAACAACACAACGCATGAAAAACAACAACAACAATATCAAATTCAGTAAATGTGTGTGTGTGTGTGTGTGGTGTGTGTGTGTTGTGTGTGTGTGTGTGTGTGTGTGTGTTGTGTGTGTGCGTGTGTTTCGTGCGAGCATGCGCATGCGTGCGTGTGTGTGTGCGTGTGTGTGTGTGTGTGTGTGTGTGTGTGCGTGCGCGCGCGTGGGTGCGTGTGTGCATGCGTGCGCGTGCTCGCGCGGGTGCATGTATGTGTAATATGTCAAAGCGTATGACCTCTCTTCACATCTTCCAAACAAAGTAGTAAGGCTAGGCCTGAGAATCCGCCAGGCTAGGCCCCCAGCATCATCATCATCATCATCATCATCATCATCATCATCACCAAGCCCAAGCCAGCGACTATGGAATACAGCAAGTGATGGGAAACGACATGCCCGTGCATTCACACGGTGCAGGGCTGATGTGCATGCTGTCCTCAATCTGTGTGTGTGTGTGTGTGTGTGTGTGTGTGCGTGCGTGCGTGCGTGCGTGCGTGCGTGCATGCATGCGTGTGTGTGCGTGTGTGTGGTGTGTGTGTGTGTGTGTGTGTGTGTGGTGTGTGTGTTTGTGTGTGTGTGTGTGTGTGGTGTGTGTGTGTGTTTGCGTGCGTGCGTGCGTGCGTGTGTGTGTGTGTGTGTGTGTGTGTGTGTGTGTGTGTGCGTGCGGTGCGTGCGTGCGTGTGTGTGTGTGTGTGTCTTGTGTGTCTGTGTGTGCGTGCGTGCGTGCATATGTGTGTGGTGTGTGTGTGTGTATGTGTGTGTGTGTGTGTGTGTGTGGTGTGTGTGTGTGTGAACCTGCCCGTGGTGGCATCTCCAGACTGTTCCCCGATCGATCACTGTCATAACTGTAAAGGGCGGCCTGTGGATTGTGAAATCTGCTGAAGGAAATTCACAGTGTGACCGCGCAGTTATCAAGGACGCGCAACAACGGGTAAACAAGCCCGGGAGGGGTGTCGGACGGGTAAGGGTAGGGAGGGGGGATGGGGGTGGAGGGGGGGGCATGGAGGGGAGGGCGAAGGAGGGGGTGGGGGAGAGAATGAGAGGGAATATAACGTCGTTCGATTGCGTATTATTCCACGATTTTTGTTTGTTTTTGTTTTTGTTTTTGTTTGTTTTTTTTCTTCTTCTCCTCGTCAATTTCTGCCTCACCGCGAACTATGAAGGGTACTCTCGCACCGTTGCGTCAGAGTACGCATGCACTTTTTTGTGTGCCGAATCCTGGGCATTCTGCTGTGTAGTACAGACCCGTCGTCACGGTCGTACAGTTTTTTGTTTTGGTTTTGTTTCTTTTTTTCTTTCTTTCTTTATTGTCATCATTCCAAAGGAGCCTGGTTGGTCCGGTAGACAAAGAACTGTTTGCTCGATTTAACATGGGGCCTCTAACCGATTCTGAGAGTTTCGCTGGCCTCAGTGCCGGCAAATTCTGCCTGCAAGACGGCAGGTGCCTCATGGAATGTCAAGTCACCTCCCACCTGGACACCTTGCAGCCACAAAGGCCTTAACTTCATCAGATAGTGACACCATATGTCTGGCCAAACCCCCCAACCCCCCAACCCCCACCACCACCCACCACCACCACCATTACCACCACGCTCCCTCTCTATACCTCTCTCTTTTTTACCGCCCCCCCCCCCCCCCCCCCCCCCCCCCCCCATTCCTTTTCCAATCCAACAACGTCCCCATCCACGGTTTCTCTTTAGACGCATTCCTGATACATCTTCGCTCCCCCCCCCCCCCCCCCCCCCCCCCCCCCCCAACCCGCCCCCATCACCCGTTCTCCTTCTCACCACCCCTTTGACTGACTAATCAGAGAACTGATCTGTGACTGCTCCCAATGTGTGAACTGTATTCACCACTGCCTGCCATCAATCAACTCTGGCGGCCATCATCATTTCCATGCATTTCCAGTCACGTAAAGACGAGGCTGTATGACACGACACGTGCCCCCTTCCTCTACATGACACGACGTGCCCCCTCCTCCACATGACACGTCACGTGCCCCCTCCTCCACATGACACGACACGTGCCCCCTCCTCTACATGACCCTCACGTGCCCCCTCCTCTACATGACACACGTGACACACGTGCCCTCCTCCTCTACATGACCCCGTGCCCCTTCCTCTACATGACACGACACGACACGTGCCCCCTCCTCTACATGACACGACACGTGCCCCCCTCCTCTACATGACACGACACGTGCCCCCCTCCTCTACGTGACACGACACGTGCCCCCCTCCTACATGACACGACACGTGCCCCCTTCCTCTACATGACACGACACGTGCCCCTCCCTCCTCTACGTGACACGACACGTGCCCCCCCCTGACACGACACTTGCCCTCCTCCTCTCTACATGACACGACACGTGCCCTCCTACACAGGTACTGAAGGATGTCTGTGCTGTTTTCTGTTTTCCACAAAGCAACGCTCAAGCACATGCCAAGTGTTTTATTATTTTTTCCCCCTCCTTTTTTCTTTTTTCTAGGGGGGGGGGGGGGGGGGGGGGGGGGGGGGGGTTGGCGGTGAGCGTGCATGTGGGTTTCCTGGCTGTTTTAGGGCTGTACAGGTCCCTGCACCTAAACGAAGAGAACTCATTTCAACTGGAAGCAGATACGCAATACACTGACGTCATGGTACTAAAGATGAGGTCATTGAACCAAAAATCAACTGAAGTCTCCTATGCTTCTCGACAGTGACATCCCCATGTCCAGATTTGCACCCCCCTCCCCCCACCACCACCACAAACACACCCCCACCCCACGCCCCCTTCCCACCCTGTTAAGACTCTGACAAGTGTCCCATTCACCGTGAGCAGAATTCACTTTGGGTGCTCATGCAGTTGTGAAGTAGCCTATTTAAAAAGAGTTTTGTTGACCCCCCCCCCCCCCCCCCTCCATTCCCCCTCCCCCCCGCCCGTCTCAAATATTTCTGGATATCATCTGTTCTGGCCTCTAGTCTTTAAAACGCAGTTCATTTAGCTTTCATATGCCGAAATATATATTCTAGCCTCATGCATCTCTAAAACTCAGCTTAATTAGGTGCTATAATCCCCAGACGAATTCTATCTACATCTCGCGTTTCTGAAGTGCAGCTTAATTACTTGTTATATCCCGACTTGAATTCTGGCCTCTCGCATCTTTGAAACGCACCTTAATTAGCTGTTAGAATCCGAGACGAATTCTAGTCTCTCGCGTCTCTAAAACGCAACTTGATTAGTTGTTATATCCCAAGACGAATTCTAGCTTCACGCATCTCTGAAACTCAGCTTAACTGTCATAATCCAAGATGAGATGAATTCTTGGCCTCTCGCGTCTCTCAAACGCAGCTTTGCCATTATCCGAGCGAAGTCTACCTTTTCGCGTCTCTCAAACGCTGCGACTTCCGCCTGCAGTGTTTAACACTTTGAAACACAGCTGTAAGTCTTGTTATCCACCGAATTGAACTATAGTCTCTCGCATAGTTGAAAAGCAGTGTAGCTGTTACAGTCTTGCGCGCGTCTGAAAAACTAACTAGCTTAGCTGTTACATTATGTGAGGAGTTCTCGCTTGTCGCGTCACTAAAACGCAGCTTAGCTGTAGCCTACTCGTGTCGAGATGAATTCACTAGCCTGTGGCGTCCTTGAAACGCAGCTTAGCTGGTAAACGTCGAGATTTCTAGCCTCTCTCACGTCTCTGAAACGCACACCGCTGAATTATTCCCGTGATGCAAACTCATCTTCATAAACGTAGTGCATTACGTTTAGCCAGTGCATTGTCTGCGTGTTTTCCCAAACTAAGAGAGAGAGAGAGAGAGAGGGAGACAGACAGACAGACAGACAGAGAGGGTGGAGGGGAGAAGGTGAGATGGGGAACACACTGGAGCGTGGTGGGGTGAGTGGTGGATGGGTGTTGTTGTTGTGGTTGTTGTTGTTGTTGTTGTTGTTGTTCTCACCAGGAACCCCTCCCTTTGTGAGCATCTCCATTTTTTTTCAGAGCAGGGTGTGAGCATGTTATTTCCCACAGTGTGTGGCATGGAATACAGACATAATCATTATTGGCTCTTCTTCACCAGGAAGCCCTCTCTTTGTGCACCCCCCTCCCCCTCCTTCGCCCTTCTCCCCACCCCACCCCCCCCCCCCTTTTTTTTCATTTTCTTTTTTTTAAATTCCTCTTTTTGCGCAGGGCATGCGCAGTTCATTTCCCACAGTCTGGCGTGTATTGCCTCTCTGTAATGTATGGTCGGCTAATATTCGAGTGGATGCTATTTCAGAGTGCCATCTGATGGATCTGTTCTATATTCTGGTGAAACAGGAAACTGACGTCACTCCCCCCCCCCCCCCCCCCCCCCCCCCCCCCCCCCCCCCCCCCCCCCCCCCCCGAAGAAGAACACAAACTTGTGGTACTTGAGAACGATCGAGAACCGCTGAGTATAGGGCCTACTTGTGTGTTTATGTTCTCCTGGAAAGCAAGTAAAGAAGTCATCGACATCAATTGCATTCGGCAAATAGAGAGACCATGCCGTCAAGAAAATCAACACAGAGAACATTACACACCCATGCGCGCACGCACACGCACACACACACGCACACACACATACACACACATGCGCGCGCGCACGCGCGCGCACGCACACACACACACACACACACACACACACACACACACACACACACACACACACAGGGGAGGAGGGGGTTACGCACACGCGCAAGCATCAGCGTCATCACTAGCATGCGCGTACACACACACACACACACACACACACACACACACACACACACACACACACACACACATACATACACAAGCACACACACACACATAGCCACAAACGGAGAGAGAGGGGAGTGACAAGGAGAGAGAGAGGAGAGGAGGAGGAGGAGGAGGAGGAGGAGGATGAGAGAGAGAGAGAGGAGAGAGAGAGAGAGAGAGAGAGAGAGAGATAGAGAGAGAGCGGGAGGAGGGGGAGGGGGAGGGGGGGGGGGATAATGCGTCCTACATCACATACATTGCGACTTGGCTCAAAATATAGATATATCTCAGCAATTCGACGATCCAAGGCTAGTATGTATCCTAAATGTTCTGCCGCGTAATGAATGGAAATTAGGCATAATCAATAATCTGAAACTCTGACAATCTATCAACGCGTCTCATGAGAACAAACAATTCATGCAAAAACAACAAGAGCCCCCCCCCCCCCCCCCCCCCCCCCCCCCCCCCCCCCCTCCCCCGATGTACAGTTCTGGTAACACAAAACCGTGACAAACAAAACAAAACAAGACAAAAACAAGTCAGAGTCAAAGTAAGGCGGCTGCGGGCAGAAACGGAAATAAATATGAAAAAAAAAAAAATTATTACAAGTCAAAACAAGACGCGTTTCGACCTCTTTGGTCTTCTTCATGCAAGAAAAACAATTTTCAGGACAATGAAGAAGAGAACGAGCAATGCACTTATTTTCTTCAATTGGGCGCAAAAAAATGGGCGCAAAACGGACCAAAGAGGTCGAACGCGTCCTGTTTTGTCTTGTAATTTGTTTGTCCCTTTTGTCCGGTGGAATTATAATCATTTTTCTTTCAAAATGAAAACAAAACACAAAACAAAACGAAACAAACAACTGTCAAATAAGCAAAAGGAAAATCCGAGCAGTCAGACACCGCATTCTCCCTCCCCACAAAATCAAGCTGAAAGACTGACCACAGAACAGAACCATAGACTATACATAATAAATGTACATAACTTCAAGTGGAACTATTTGCGAACTCAGCAGACTTCGTGTTTGTGCTCACCGCCACTGACAATTTATTGTAATGATATCTCTATTCTTTTTTGTGTGTGAGGGCAGCAGGAAAAAAAAAGAAAAAGCTGTAAAGCTTATTCTTTAACCCACCATAAAGATAATTTTGACGTGACTTGACTAGCAGACAGGAAGAGTCCAAAGATTAGAACAGTAACTGCAAAACAGAAAGGCTCGGCAGGTGCGAGATGTCGAGGATGAAATTCGTTTTCTGGACAGTTGGTCTAGACAAGCAGTGAAGACAACGTTCTATAACTGATTGACAGAACAGCTTTGTGAAGATACACAACAGGTAGGCCCAACTTTACGACAATGCCTTGGTGAAATATGGCACAAAAAATCAGTTACGAGGTACAAATATACACTGCAAACTAAAATGAAAAGGGAATGATGGGCACCATGTGTGGACCCATATGAATCAGACATGGTTCAAACGTACATCATGATCTGTCTTAACTCATTAATTGTTACTGACGAGTAACCTATACTATAAACTATGTGGGACTGAAGCATCCTCATGATGACTGATGGAATGGGGCACAGAACAGGTGACCAAGTAGGCTTCCCGCTATGTTGTTTGACATGGAAAGGCGTGTGTGTTCAATCAGAAGAAAAAAAAAATGACACCTTTAAAGCGTGCATAATTAAAGTACGAGTACTCTCTGTCGAATCCACATATACCATCGTGCATGTAGTGAAATTCAGCAATTAGATAGTTATCAATTAATTTATTACATAACGCTTAAAGTTGTGTTGGCAACGGAGTCATACGCACTCCTATCGTCACGAAAAATTGAAAGTGCAAAAGTGCGTTATGTACGCGTGCGCACGCGTGTGCTTGTGACCCAGACTGATAGATAGTTACAGTAATATAGTTAGTTGTAAACAGAACCCGATCAATACACCATGCGTGCTGGCAGTGGATGTACGACGACGCATCCAGCCGCCGAACCCAGTCGCCGCGTTCGACGACGGCGGCAACTCGCTGACTCGCTGGCTGCGAAAGATGCCGAGAAATCAAATCACTCATCAGCATTCGAAAAAACATCCGGTAGTTAGCCTACAAGGACAGCTTGTGCGACAAGCGGTACCCAGCAAACCTTTTTTTTTTTTTTTTTTTTTTTTTCAGTTTCCATGATTAGTTTTCAGCAAAGGCGAAAACGTGTACCCAGTCGAGACGGGGCTTTCGGTGAAGTTCGTTCAAAACTTATCCCCATCAGGGCCTCAACATGCGTAGATGTCGCTAGAAAAGCCCACTTCCGGGTACTGAAGGCAGACTCCTCAGCCTCTCGATATGTGTCGTCTGTCAACAACAAGGCCGCTGCCATTACTTCACGTTAGCTTTCAGCGATGTGACCTCACTGATCGAATCTAGACGGCTGTACACACAACACGGTGACTTTTTTCCCCCTCCGCTTAGCAAGCGCGCAGGCGGGCATATTCAGAACGTTTTGGATGCCGGAGTTGGGATGCTCTGAATGTTTGAGAAAGTCTCGATTGTTGAGTGCATAGTGACCAGTCGGTGTGGACTGTGGGAGTGGACATTCTGACTGATTTTGACACTGTTTTGTTTCTGATTGAGAATTCAGCTGAAGAGGAAAGGCCCATAAAACTGAAAGTGATTCTTACGAAGGTAAATAGTTTGGAAGTCGGTGTTTTACCATCTTGACCATACCTGGCCAGATTGTTAAGCAGTTGATTTCGACAATAAGTGGCCCCCACGGACAATACCGTGCATGCGTGGTTGGTTATTATAGTATACAAAACAAATTGAAATATAAATCACTATGTCAGCATTATGTTCAGCGTGACTTCTCGTATACCTAGTACATCCAGGTCTCACACTTGTTCTAACATTCTATTAAATTCTGTGTATAGTTGACCACTTACAACCACTTACGGTTTTTTTTTTTAATGTCTGTTTAAAATAAACTGTAATATCCAAGTTATCACAGACAAGTCGAATTAGGTCAGTCATTTTGGGTTAATGAACTGTGTGATCAGTTTCTGCAGAATAAGAATGAAGGCAGGCAGAAGAGGGATACGTGAGAAAGAGACTTGCAGTGCAAAACCGAAAAGAAATGTCAGGATTTTGAGCATCAGTGTAATTACACCTCTCTCTCTCTCTCTCTCTCTCTCTCTCTCTCTCTCTCTCTCTCTCATTTTGTTTTGCTGTCTCTTTCTCTCTCAAGAGCTCTCATTCTCTCTCAGGATGGTGGGGAGATGGGGAGATATTAACAGTGTTACTTTTTCCATAATGTTTTCACTTGCTGTGTTTTGCTTTGTGCCTTTTTTCTTTATTGTGTGTGTTTTTTTTTTACCTTTTTACTTAGTATCGATGCATGTTTGAATCCTTCTCTTTCTCTGTTTTCTTTCTCTTGCTTTTGCTCTTTCTCTCTCCTCTCTCTTCCTACCTGTAACAACAGCAACATCATCTATTCATCATTGCTTTGAAAACTGATCTTGCTTTATCAACGAAAATATGCTAGAGTACTTGAACAAAGTCTTCTCCATGAATCATTATTCATTACTCCTCAGGCTCTGCTGATGATACTGTGTTTTGGTAACTGATACTTCTTATGCCTTTTCTGTATATGAGTATTATATTATGTGTGTGTGTGTGTGTGTGTGTGTGTGTGTGTGTGTGTGTGTGTGTGTGTGTGTGTGTGTGTGTGTGTGTGTGTGAGAGAGAGAGAGAGAGAGAGAGAGAGACAGACAGACAGACAGACAGGCATACAGTGTGCATGTATGTTTTCTTTAATGCTGATGTGAATCATCACTTTTCTTCATATGGTTAGATCTGTGTTATGTAGTAATGTTCATGCGTTAGTATTCTAGGTCCCTGAACTAGGGACAAGAGCTAGATGGAAAAAAAAGCATCTTTTTGCTCAGCTGTCATCCTTCAGAATAAAGAGGATAAGATTATCAAGAAGGCGCTTAGTCAATTTGTCATACCTCAAACGCAAACACACTTGCACACGCACATATCCACACATAAATGTGCACTGACATGTATGGTATGTCTTTTCTCTCTCTTTCTCTCTCTCGCAGAACACACACACACACACACACACACACACACACACACACACACACACACACACACACACACATACACATGCACACGCACACACTCTCTCTCTCTCTGTCTCTGTCCCTCAGGGTTTCAGTTTTTCGTGAGGAATGCAGTCAGATTTCATGATTCACGGCATCTCCACTAGAGCATGTATACACAAACCAACACATCGTTTCATTTTAGTACTTTACACAGTTTGACAATTTATATATATATATATATATATATATTTTTTTTTTTTTTTTACAGGAATATGAGCGATACACAATTGTTTACTGTCTTATGTTGTTTGACTGGATAAGAAACGTGCAAGAATACAAGGCAACATTCACTGGTGTAGTTAAATGCATGTGCACAGTTATACCCACTTTCTTCACACACACACACACACACACACACACACACACACACACACACACACACACACACACACACTCTTGACACATTTGCATTGACTACTACACAAACACCCAGTACACACACACACACACACACACACACACACACACACTCACACAGAGTGACACACATATACGTGCATACACCCCCACACTCTCTCAAGATACAGTATACAGATTTCATATACGTGCATACACCCCCACACTCTCTCAAGGTACAGTATACAGATTTCTATTTTGCGCCTATTCAGCTGAATACTCATGATTTCATACTAGGGGTAGGAATTACTAAGTGGAATACAAACATTCTTGAACTGAAAAAGTTCAGTTTAAAAATGAAATATTTACAAAACTAGAACTTACTGTGATGGGCAGCTTCTCCACTTTTTTGTGTGTGAAAAATTTCTCTAGATTCATTTACATTGTCCAACTTCACTCCTTTTTGCAGTATCAATTGTAAAGAACATAGGTCTGATTAGGTAAACTAAGTCATTCACATTGCACATGTTCACATATGTACTCAGTAACTCACATATATACACAGAGTCTGAATAATGCTTGCACACATGGTACACACAAACACACACACTCACACACACAGACACACACAGACATACACACACACACACACACACACACACACACACACACACACACACACACACATGCATGTATGCACACACACGTACATACACAGACACACACACACACATGCGCGCACACGCATGCATGCACATATGAACGCACACACGCATGCGCACACACGCACACACACACACACTGACTGACTGACTGAAACCAATTTATTGTCAGATTAACTCAAAGTTGTACTGACAACACACACACACACACACACACACACACACACACACACACACACACACACATACACACAGGGCTGGGAACACGCATCCCTGTCTGATTGCCAATGACAGCTAAACAGAACATCCTGGCAGACAAATGGAAATTTATGCTGTCTCCACCTGTCTGTTGGACAATCAATTTTTTGGCAGTGTCAGTGAAAGAATGACAGAGCAGATTAGCTTCAGTGCAGGCCTCCTGCTCTTCTCTGTCCTCCTCTTTTCACGTACCTAGCTCCAAGTCCAACCCCACCTTCTGCCTGCGCTAGCTGACTTTGCTCTCAGTTTTTCAAGACAAAACCCAAGCAGATTGTTGTCTCAGTGAGACAGATATGTCAGCAGCAGTTCTCTCAATGAGACAAATATGTCAGCAGCGATTGTGTCAATGAGACAAACATGTCAGAAGCTTTTGTCTCAATGAGACAACATAGCAGCAGCTGTTGTCTCAATGAGACAAACATTTAAACAGCTGTTGTCTCAATGAGACACACACATGCCAGCAGCAGTTGTCTCAATGAGACAAACATGTCAGCAGGGGTTGTCTCAGTGAGACAGACATGTCAGCAGCAGTTGTCTCAATGAGACAAACATGTCAGCAGCAGTTGTCACAATGAGACAAAAATGTCACAGCCGTTGTCTCAATGAGACAAACATGTCAGAAAATTTGTCTCAATCATACAAACATGTCAACAGGAGTTATCTCATTGAGACAAACATGTCAGCAGCAGTACTTTGTCTCAATGAGACAAATGTGTCAGCAGGGGTTGTCTCAATTAGACAAACATGTCAGCAGCAGTTGTCTCAATAAGACAAACATGTCAGCTGCAGCATGCACTCGTGGTTGTGTTTTTTTCCAAGTGAAAATGATCATATTCTCTCTTCACTTTTCTGTCTTGGGCAAACATCACACATGCGCTGATTATGCCATTGCTGGTGGGTTTTTTGGGGGGTTTTTTTTTTTTTAATTTGGTTATTTCTCAACACTCATTCTTCAGGTCTCTTTACTTAGGGTGTCCGAGTAGAAGTTTTTGTGGGTGCAAGTCATTTTATAAAAGATCTGTTTTGGTCCCCCCTGGACAAACAACTAAAGTATAAAATTGATTTGGGATTTTCTAGACACACACACACACACACACACACACACACACACACACACACAGAGGCACAACACACACACACACACACACACACACACACACACACACACACACACACACACACACACACACACACACACACACACACACATACGCACGCACACCCTGTTCAAAATAAATTGTTGATCTTTAGTATTTCTGAAATGGAGTGAAGACTTGAATTGGAAAGAAGTAATTTGAGTTCAAAGAGGATTATCTGTTTCATCATTGACATCTTATAATTGTATTCCTAATTATGCTATTGAATTTGACAAGTTAAAGCAACAATAACCAAAAAAAGAAAGAAAGAAAGAAAAGAAAAACAACAACAAAAATCATCTTGTTCGTGTTAGTAGTAAATTGCCATGATTAACTACATTTAAGTTTTAAAGCTGTACTCTTGTCTGATCACAGATTAATGTGAAATCAGTCAGTGTGTCATGATTGATCAGCTCTTGACAGTGAAGGATTATCTGTGCCTGGATGAAGGTGCTTGAGGTAAAGTCCTGTGGGAAAAGGGAATCATTCACTCTATCAGTTGACTTTATTTACTTGTTCTTGTTTTCAATCATTTGATCCTTCGTTTTTTTCCCCTCTCTCTTCTGTTTCCTTATTTCTAATTGATTAGGTCAATAAAATGTACCGAAGTTTTCATTTGCTCTGAGCTATAGATTTCTGTATGTTATTGAACATATCAAGGAGAAGCTTTTTTTTATGCTTCTTTACATTGGCATTTTACTTCCTCTTTGATATTTCCCTGCATTTTGATTGATTTTATAGCCTCTGTTTAAAGTTTAAGTATTATACACAAATGATGGAGTGTATAATCTGAGGTGCTCAGTTCCATACAGAAAGGAAATCCTTACACTAGTCATAGGTTTTTTTTTTTTTTCTTAATTGTAGTATAATTCATTTGTGTTTTATGGTTTTTGAAATTGGCCTTTAAAATGCTAAAAGAACTTAAAGTCACCTTCATATACTGCTCCATGTTAAACCCTTGAAAGCAAGGGGCAGTTTGCTAGAGCTCTGTGTTTGGCCTTGTTGCTAAATCTGTAAGTAGAACAGACACCCTGCCTAATGTCTTTTGTCTCCAGCTGAGTAGCTGAGAATACAGAGCTGCCTCTAGCTTCCTCTCTTGATGGCTAAACGCTCTGCAAGAAATACTGTTTGGCTGGCTTTTTTTTTTTTGGCTTACATGTAAGTTACAGCACATTTTGTTTGTTTCTGCTCAATGTGTGGCTCACACCAACCCTCTCCTTTTCAGGGGCGGGGCTATTCGGTTGATAAATTTCCCAGTTTGTCAGTTGATTGTTCCTTGCATTCTGTTCCATTTTATTGTCTTTGTGTGGACTCATCTTGCCACTGTCTCACACAATCGGGAATAAGGCTTGACACCATGTGTGCATAGGGATTCATTTGTGGAGCCTTATCATCCTTAGGAGACCATGATTTTGAATCCTGAAAGTGGGCAAAGACACTTTGCCTCCTGTGTATAAATGTAAGGTTGACAGTTGCATGTATATCGGACACGGACATGTTTGATTGCAATGATATTTGGAATATGCAACAAACAACCCTTGGTCGAGATGCTAAGCAGTTTGGATGGTTAGGGTCAAGAAAGGAAGAGATAGAGGGAGGGGGAGATGGGGGGGGGGGGGGGGGGGGGGGGGGGGTGTCACTTGTCTAGATAGTCTTGTGTAAACTGTCGAGTAACACCTCCTTGACTACAGCGCATGCATGCATGCAAGATGTGTTGTAATAGAGATGAGCTGAAACAAGTTTTCTATGCCCTTTCCACTCTTCCAAATATGGACTTTACCATGAGTGACGTTGGTAATTTCATCGCAGTGTGTAGTGTACCATCTCCCTTCCCTGTGTCTTTCAAGGGTGTCAGTCTCCCACACACATACTCATACACATTGATGTTGAATTGATGAAGCCCCCCAGACAAGTCAGGTTTAGCAGTGGGTCATTGCTGGCCACAGCTTGCTTACATAAGGCACAGACACCCCCCTATCTGTGTTTTGCTGTCCCACATATAGAAGGAAGGGGTCAGCTGTGGGTGCCACTAAATGTCTGACCAATAGCACCTGAATTAGTGACAACCCCAGTTAGGTGGTCTAAGGTGCCTCTCTTTGGGAGTCCGAGATGTTCATGGCCCATCCTAGCTGTTAACATTTACTATCCTGTGCCCTTGTGCAGAGGGTATTTAAGTGGAATAAACCTGCCGTCTTAACTAGTCCGCTTCAAGACATGGCTCTAATACAGTGCTATGCACATTGGGTACAATCTTCCAGTCCCAGAACCCCTCTTTTGGATATCCTTCCTAAGGAAAACTGCATTCCCCTTGGCAAGCATACCTTAGGCCCTCTAAAGCCTAAAATGTTTATTGGAATGAATAGCTGTTTATACTCGCCTGAGGTGGCTGGATTCTACGAAACTCCCCTGAGGCATGCAGCAGGAAAAGCTGGTATCTGACCTTGGCACTGTGAATAGATCTATATGGTATCTTTCCTCTATGTTGCAGAATGATGCTAGCACCCTTAGCCCAAGAGCTCTTTAGCTTAGAGCGACGGCCAGCTTGATGGAGTTTGAACACTGTTTAAAAATTTACAAACAACCCATGCCTCTCCAAACTGTTTAAAAATTTACAAACAACCCATGCCTCTCCAAATTTACAAACAACCCATGCCTCTCCAAATATGCTGTGGAGTCAGCCCTTAGGCATCTGGAAAATCCCTTCATTAACTCGTATCTCAGAAACTTCCACTTGACCACAACTGGTGTTTCAAAGGGCATCTCTTTCATTATGGCCGACTCGTCCATATCCACCGTTTTGCTGCTCACCCTGTGAATCATTAGGCCAACCACTCTCTTTTCTCTTCCTTTGAATTCTGCAAGAGTTTTAACGCGGTTCAAACTAAGTCACCAAAACAGGGAGTTTTTGCATTATACTCCTTAAATGGCTCAGTACACTTACAGGTTTCAATATTAAACTCATCGTTCCAAACTCCCTTCCTGTCTACTGGCTTTAGTATTGCTGTGGTCCCCCTTGGGGTTCTTCAGAATTAGCTATAGTATGGAGGACACTGAAGTGACTCTGTGCTGTCAGCTACAGACTACCAAACTTTGGGCAAGGCGACTGTTAACCACAAAAACCACAAAAATTCAGATGGAACTTGAAAACTGGCCTTAGCTTGCAAGACTTTGACATGGTAGGTGCACTTAGCCAAAAAGAACGATAAATTATTTAAATTCTCCATACTGGCCAACAAGATATGATGTATGATGAAAAAGATTGAAAGGGTTGGCTTACTTTGTTATTGTTATACATGACTGTGTGAAACAAACATTTATTAGTTGTTTTTTTTTTGGGGGGGGGATGCCTTTTTGCATTTTGATTTATGAAGAACTGAAAAGACATTTCATTCAGTGATTTTGATTTTTCTTACTGAACACAACCAATCATTTACCAATCATTTGAGTCAATTGACAACACTTACTTAAGTTATTATGAATACTGTACAAATTAAGTTATTATGAATACTGTACGAATTGACCAAATGTCAACAAGGGGTGATGGGATGTATGGGTGAGAGGATGGCTCTAAATGGAGGTGAGGGCTTGGGGAGGTAGAGAAGATATGATGGTGGGGCTGGGAGGGTAGAAAGGGGAGGGGGGAGGGGGGAGGAGACATCACTCATTCATTTTCAGTTTCTCAGTAGCATACTCTTATTTTCTGTAGATGCATTGTGTGCAAAATTGTCTGCACCACGAACCTATCATGCAGATAGTTGACTGGAATGTACCCATATTTTTGTTACCAAGGTGACGCAGCAGTGGAATGCCCTGATTATCCAGACATGCCCAAAAGTGACGGGATTGATGGGGGTCTTCGTCTTCGACATGGTCCTCACGACACAGGTCAGTGTTGTAGGAGCAGTTGTGTTTGCTTTTAGAAAAAGGATGTGTCAGGGTTTCGCTTCAAACTCTTAGTAATTTCCAGAAATCCTTCATCCATACTTGTCAAGATCAGATTGTTCTTGAAACTGTGTTCCTGGTAGCTCATCACACACACACACACACACACACACACACACACACACACACACACACGCTTCTCTGCTGCCCAATGACGCACACACACACACAGACACACACACACGCACACACACACACACACACACACACACACACACACACACACACACACACACACACACACACACACACACACACACACACACACACACGCACACACACACACACACACACACACACACACACACACACACACACACACACACACACACACACACACACACACACACACACACACACACACACAATTCTCTGCTGCCCAGTGAACCCTCCCTTGACTTTTTCCCCCTGAATCGGTGAACGGGAAGTTCTGCTTGTGGTGTAATAACACCCTCTCACTTTACCCCCCACCCCTGCTCAGTGACTGTTTGCTCCATGCACTTGATTCATTAATGAAAATACATTTTCCTGCCCATCGTTCTCCCATCCCTTCTCCTCGTCTCACACATTCTGTTGCCTTTCAACGTCACTCAGCTTGTTTTGGCCACAGAAAGAAAAAGTCTTCTCCCCTCTTCCCCCCCCCCCCCACTACCCCCCCCCCCCTCTCCCTTTCTTCCTGGATGCAATTAGCTGCTGTTGGTGGTGTGTGTGTTTGTGAAATGACACCTTCATTTCCTTTATTGTCTTTGTTTAAATTATCACTCTTCCTAGTCTGCTCTTTCAATCTTCTTCTTCTTCTCCTTTTTCTTTTTTTTTTTCTCTCTCTCTCTTCTTCTTCTTCTCTTTCACTGTAGATTCTCAACCCTCTTTTATTCTTCTTTTGTTAAACAGGCAGACTAAAAGCCAGCAATGTGTTCTTAAGCTTGTGCTGTGTCATGTCCCTCTCAGTCTCAGGACTGTCATCAACTATGCCAGTGTTGACAGAACAGTAGCTGCTGCAAATAAAGACCGTAAAAGGAAAAAAAAAAAAAAGAAAAAAAGGGACAGCCACCCCCTCGAAGCTAGGTTTTTTGTTGTTGTTGTTGTTGTTGTGTGTGGAACTTTTTGTGCCTTTGAATATAGTTTACTAAATATGCATCCTGTAAAAGACTGCCTCCTTGAAACGTGCATAGATCCAATTTTTTTCAATGATTTCTTGGAGGTTGTTAGGGAGAGGTTCCAGTGTGTGCTTTAAATGCTTTCAGCGTCGCTGGTAAATTTCTGTCACTTGTCTACATGCATCTGAACTTGACCACACCCTATGAGACATTTATTTGTCTGCCCAGCCCCTTGCTAGAGAACTTTTTTGTTTGACAGTGGTCCATAACAAGGCCCATGGATCATTCATAATAATTGATGATACTTTTTTTTTTTGGGTGATGATACTATAAAACAAGTGGTGCATGTCATACAGAGGAAGATCGATGGGGTGGAGGGGAGAGAGAAGGGGAGACTAAATATAACACTTTACAATTAAAGTAGTCACATTAAAAAAAAAAAAAATATAATTCTGCTTGTAAAGAGAGAAACACCAGCTTAACGATAAAACAAACTTAGGACAATAGTAACATTCTAACAATAACTGTCCACCATACAAAGCTGGATGACTGATGAGCATGCTGAGTAAAATGCTGACTGGTTATTTAAGATCTTTAAATACAAATTTTCACTTCTTGAGGAAACAGAAGATGAGAGTATATGTGTGGATATGGCACTTAATTTCTAAATTTCAGTAGATACCTGCATGTTATGGGCACTCCAACACTAACGTGTGCTCTCTTTTGGGTCAGACAAATTTCGTCTAGACTGGGCCACTTTTGGACAGGGCATGACTTGGAAATGATATCAGGCATCAAAATAAGGATCATCTTCAGGAAAAAGGAAAAAAAGTGCATAATGTGCACCAGAGGCTGAGTATTAAACAATATGAAAACATACAGAATTTATTGCAAGGGTCTGGCTACATTGACTTGTTGTTTTATAATTGTTTGAAAATTAAAAAGAAAAAAAAGAACATGACCACTTGCAGTCTAAAAAAACAACAACGACGACAAAACCCAGTTATGTGTAAGTAATTAAAAGAATGAATCCAGAGAAGAAACAAAAAATGAAACACATATCAGAGTCATAATGGAATCGTTTATCATTTCTATGAGTGAACATGGACACATACACACCAAAGAACTAGTTTGAGTTGTCCATCTATGGAAGATGTTCCCTTTGTGTTGAAAGGTAATGGTAAATTTTAAAAAAATGGAGGGGTGGAGGGGGGGGGGGGGGGGGGGGGGGGGGGGGGGGGGGGGAGACAAGGAGAAGAAAATTGAAAACAGAAACAGAAAAGAAAGGAATGTAAAACCAGGTCTTCTTTATTTTCTCTTTTGCCAGTAAAGAAAGTCACGTGAAGCACCCTGCCCCAACTATCACAAAAAAGGATGGAAAGGAATGGTGTTCCATGAATCACATGCAGTTGAGGCATACCCTTCTCCTCCCCCCCCCCCCCCCCCCCCCATCCACCCCCCAAACCCAGCACCTTCTACCCACCACTTCATTCCGCCACATATCCCACCTCTCCACTCCCTTCTCCCTCAGAATAACGACAAACATTCTCCAGCTTCCAAGATAGGTTGCCATGTCATGTTTGCATTTTTTTTGGCAAACAGTATGAGCAAAGAATGCTTTCCCATCGAAACACACTTTCCTCTTCAAATATGTTTCAGATGATAGGTTTTATTAAACCGGTCAGCAAGAAAATTAATAGATAAATTGTATCTAGCTATTCGCAACATAATTCTTTAATCTGTGATTTTGCCAGTACTCTTTGCACATTTAAAGCAAACTCAAAATTGTGTTTTTATTCAAAGTGACAATTGTTTGAGGAATGAAACTTGTTAAAAGTTTTTACTGGAAGGCATGCATGGAAAATTCCAGAGATTGATTTCATGGGTATGAAAATCCCTTAATTTTTGTTGATGGGGAAACCCTGGTCATGAGTATCAAAGATTCATCTCTAGAGACTGGAAAGCCAATTCAGTAATTCAGTGTTGTTTATGATACAAACTGAACATCAATATCTTGTTTCCAGTGTGATTGCCGCAGCCATCATAAAACCCCAAATAGAATTCCAGTTCAAAAGCAGAGATAAAGATTTTTCAGTTCGTCTCCATAATGTAGCGAATGATTTGGGGAATTCTGAACGGTCCATTTCAGATGAATGGCAATCACCAGCAGCGGTCATGAATGGTGCACGCATCGATTGGGATAAAAATTTCATGGCTTCCTGAGCTGCTTTGCCCCTTCATCACGAGCCTGAGCTAGTAGTAGTACCATGCTAGCTGATGTGTTCAGATATTTTCAGAACTCAGGTGTCAGTTGGAGGAGGAAATAGAGGGGGGGTGGGGGGTAGGCTGGAAGGGAAGTGATGCAGGGAGTGGGTGGGGAGGATGGTGGAGGAAGAGGGGATTATGGCTCCCAGATGAGACCATTTCTGTTGATCTGCTTCTGCTTCTTTCTCTGAGTCTGTCCCTCTCCCAGTGTGATTGTCAGTCTGTTTCTTTCTCTGAGTCTGTCAGTCTGTGTCTCTGTCTCTGTCTGTCTGGCCCTCTCACTCTTGTATCTCGCTGTCTTTAGCCCATGCGTGATGTCTCTCTCTGTGTGTTTCTTGCTTCCTCTCTCTTCTTCTCTCTCTAGCTCTGATGTTATGACTGTTAGTACTTTAGCTGAATTCTTCATAGCCACTGATAGAGTTTACAGATCAGTGGTGAATCAGATTTGATCGAGGGTAGCAAGTGTAATGAAAGATGACAAGTGTTGCAGTTCTTGATTTTAATCTTAGAGGTGTTTATTATTAAAGCTGTTCTATCTACAGATTCCCTCCACTCATATATGTCCATGTGTATCGATAACATGAATGTTTAGGCGTTAACTCCCCCCCCCCCCCCCCCCCCCCCCCCCCCCCCCCCCCCCCCCCCCCCGGAACATAGTATGAATGATACAAAATTGAATTCAGTTAATCTGGAAGATAAGAAGAATGGTGAACTTTCTCCCACAGAGTGCTAAGCCCTGGGGACTCTGTCCTGCGATCCTTCTGATCCCTACCTTGACCTTACTTAAATCCAGTTTTCTGAAGACCAACAATCCACTATCATGTCTGTGGAGACCGCACACATCTTCGACAATACAGTTTGTGGCTGTTACTAGTGTCAAAATGAATGGTAGTGACTGATAATTTGGTACACACTACAACAGTACATAAAAGACAAAGAAATTGGGAGTG
>JADBJO010001668.1:133075-135575 GCA_016801955.1 Conus betulinus
CTTCCTCATGTTTTAAACGTTTTCATTCACTGACGTGACGGACGTAAGTACATAGTACGGCATGTATGTTTTGTAGCTTTTATTCCTTCACACACTGGCGTGTGTGTTCTAATTTTTTTTTTTTTCTTTTTTTTTTTTTTTTTTTTTAGGCACACAGGAATTAGAAGCGCAACACAGACTTTTAAAACAGGTTTTCTGACATTTATGTTTTTTGAGCACACAAGCTGTCGCCTTGATTTATAAGCATTCAGACCAAAGAGCTTGTATAACTGTAGGTGTACGTATGTTTTGTCAAGCGCTGCAGTTTTTCTTTGCGCTTGAAAGCTTTGGAAGCTGATTACGTGGGGTTCAGTTTCAGTTTCATCAAGGAGGTGACACTGCATGGTGGACTTGTCCAGTATATGCTATATACTACTTCCGCTAAGTTTTCAGATGACTCTGCGCAAGATTTGAAGCTGATGGATAAATGAATTAATGATTAGGATGAGAGACTTTAAGGAGAGGGTCTCGCGGCTGCGACTTTGCAGATGTCAGACCTACAGCATTAACCCAGCGCACTGGTCAGACCTTGAGCACCTGCCTAACATTGGCTGTGCCATTATTATCATTGTATGTGTGTGTACACTTGTGTATGTATGGGTGTGTGGGCACGGGCCCATATGTGTGTGTGCCAATGTATGCGGTATGCGAACGCATGTGCGTGTGTTTTTATGATGTGTGTGTGTGTGTGGGGGGGGGGGGGGGGGTGGGCGCGCGCGCGCGCGCGTGTGCACACGTTTGTGTCGTAATAGAAGTAGCTCTTCACAGGCTGAACCTCGGGGCCTTTTACATGAAACCCTCGTTGCATTTCACAAGTGATTTCATATGGGTATACCTACGCATGACAGCCTTTTTCGAGTTACTGTCACCACATTAACAACGACAGCAACAACAACAGCAAAAAGTCTCTCTTTTAAATCATCGTCGAGAGAAGATCTTTGAATACATTAGCACTGGGTGCATTCTTCAAATCGAAACAGGAACAGTTTCCTTGGGATAGTTTTGTTTGTGCAGTATAATAGCAGCAGTTTTAAAAGGCGGGACACACGTAGACTAGAGAGGGCTACAACAAGGTTAGAGGTCGTTCAACCGGAAACGTGCTGTTACTTAGATAGTTCGATGCAGTTGACCGAGCGCGAGAATGACACACGTTCTTGTTCCTACTTTCGCTTGCCTGAGTACGTTCATGGTCACGCGCACACGTAGGCGATTCGCCCTTCACGAAGCACAGCTGGGCTTGCTTGTTAAGAGGGCAGAAATGAATCCAGATGCCAGCTCCTGCGTGTCGTGGAACAGAACACGCATGTAAGCCATCCTCTCTCATCACAATACAAACCTTTCACTTTGAATTTTCTTGAGGACCTTAAGGGCCTAGAACGTCGAGCTAACAAGGGCGGATAATGCAAGATGCATGGAAATGTTCACAGCTTTAGTGAAAATGCGGAATGGCGTGTTTAAACTTCAGGAACGGTCAGAAACATGGAAGTTGTCCTCAGTCGTGTCTAAATGTAAGTTATGCATATGGACAAGAAACACTCTCAATTGAGCGAATAAAGCAAACAGAAATATATGCTTATAAAAGGAAATGTCCATGTAATTGCAGAAGAAATAAATAAATGCTCAGCATTGTAGACCGCTTGGATTTTACAGTATCCGTTTCTCAAAAGAACAATAGTAGTCATTGAGAAAATGCAAAAGAGAGCTTAAAGCTTAAAGGGCTGGCGAAGAAACGCAACAAAATGAACCCTCACGAAAGACTCGGGTATGTCTCAATCCAGTCATTAAAGGGCAGAAGATTAAGAGGAGATATAATTGACTTCTTTTTCTTTAACTAGTTTAAGTCGTATAGACAATCGTAGGAGGAATGAGATATTCGAATGACCTCCAGCGGCCAAAATATGTGAAAAGAAATTTTGATGAGAAAATTATAATGGGGCGCATTACATTTACATTGGTTTAAGACAAAAATTCCATGATAACGGAATTGTACAGATGTCAGTTTTTGTTTTTTTTTTCTGTCACAAGACCCCCCCCCCCCCCCCCCCCCCCTTCTTTTTTCTTAAACCAGACGTGATACTGAATTCGATGTGGGGGGTGATGGAAATCAAAAGTTGCGCAGGCGTCATCGGGTACATTATTTATTTGATGAAGAATAAGTAATGGAGCACGTGACAGGCAGCTTTACCTCGATTGTGACATAGGCAAGATCAGACTTTTCAACACGAATAGCCACACGATTCCTGTTCGAAACAGATCAAATGGAAAATATTGATGGAAATGAATGAATGAAGGAATATATAAGTAAAATCAGTATCACAAAAGATGGCAGAATTCATGTGGGAGATTTCGTTCGACAGTGTTTTTAAGCTTGAACATGGTAAGTTGTGTCGTGTGTGTGTGTGTGTGTGTGTGTGTGTGTGTGTGTGTGTGTGTGTGTGTGTGTGTGCGCGCGTGCGTGCGT
>JADBJO010001668.1:143075-145575 GCA_016801955.1 Conus betulinus
ACACACACACACACACACACACACACACACACTTTCATTCTTCATTCTCCCCCCCCCCCCCCCCCCGCCCCCAGTTGTAGCTTCGCCGGACTCGGCCATCCTGTATTTGACCGTCAAGGGAGATAAGGCTGGGGTCTGTGGGCCTGAGGGTAGGGCTGAGGGCAGCAGAACTTGTCCCATTCAACTGGATCACATGGCCAGCAATAAAGTCTCATTGATTGCCAGCGTGGCTTCCGCCATGTCAGATCGTGTGTCGCCCAACTTTTGCCTGCGTTGTAAAGTTTTACAAAGCAACAACAACAGCATCATCACCATCATCATCAAGAAGAAGAAGAAGAAGAAGAAGAAGAAAAGAAGAAGAGAAGGAGGAAGAAGAAGAAGAAGAAGAAGAAGAAGAAGAACAACAACAACAACAACAACAACAACAACAACAACAACAACAACAACAACAACAACAAAGGTTTAGGCACGAATATCGAAATATCTGTCTTGATTGTAGAAAAGCTATTGAGTCTGTTCTCGATGACAGACTGCTGATCGAGCTTCATTACTATGGAATAACAGGTAAATTGACTGGCTTGGTTAAAGAATTTCAGCGGTCAGGGTTGGAGATGCTTACTCTGAGAGTGTTGATTTTTTTTTTTTTAAGTAGAGTTCTTCAGGGGAGCTCGCTTGGTCCTGTTCTTTTAAAAAATTGTATAAACGGTTTGTTTCTAACAATACATATAATTTCTGTGAAATATTTGCAGCTGATAAGATTATAAGCTAGAGTGCCTCATTTTTAGTATTAAACCCTGTAACAGGATTCAAGTTCTCAGGTCAAATGGTCACGAACCTGGAATTATATTTATACGCTTATAAATGTAAAGCTGTGCACATATGGAAGAAGAATCCCGGCAGAGACCCGGCCATGATGACAGAAGTTGATAAACAACAGTTGTAAAATACACAGAAGTATGCAGGAGTCATATTTCGTACATTCTTGAAGTGAGGTCCCTATATTCATAGTGCAGTAAACAAATCAAATCAAATGCTTGATATTATTGAAAAAAAAAAAGGCCCTTTTTTATCCATAACTAGGGACCCATTTCTGAAGGGAGTAGTATGAGACCACATCCGGAGTATGAGAATATTACTTATC
The DNA here is from genome assembly GCA_016801955.1 of Conus betulinus. NCBI lineage: Eukaryota > Metazoa > Mollusca > Gastropoda > Neogastropoda > Conidae > Conus > Conus betulinus. The sequence goes on from JADBJO010001668.1 coordinate 144,217, forward strand.
TCCATTGCCCTTATTAAAGGCGTGAAAATTTTCAGGAGATCTTATTGAAGCCTTCAAAACAAAAAAGACATACAGATGACTTACGTATCACGATCTTCTTCAGATAATTGAATTTTGATCTAAGAATAAACAATGCAGGGAATTTACTGAATACGACAACTGAAGAACGTTTTCATTCACTAATAAAATTGCTTCATGGAACAGATTACCAAATAACACCAAAAGAGCACAACGTATTAACCAATTTCAAAAGTCTTGACCAATGGAAAGTACTGCAAGACATAAGGTGTAAGTATGACAAATAAAGCGTCTGGCAACGATGAGCTTATTACCGACGACCTTTCTGTGTTACAATCAGGCATGGAGTAAAGATGAGCTTTGTATTTCCAAAAACCTGACGGTTAGCTGCATTTAATCGGATTTTTCCCGAGCCTTGATGGCAAAGGAGGGCACTCGTCGAAAACGTAGTTATTAGGGGATTGGGGGTATTGGGTGAAGAGGCGAAGTGAGAGCGGAAAAGGACTTTTTTTCCTCTCTCTCTTTTAGGAAAGATGTCCGCCTTGATTGCAGAGTAGACAATTACAACGGAAACCTCTCCCTCTCTGTCTCCCTCTCTGTCTGTCCCCTGTCTGTCTGTCCCTCCCTCCTCTGTGCTAGCGTGCTTGCGTGCGTGTGTCTCTGTCACACACACACACACACACACCCTCCACACACACACCCTCCACGCCTCTATGCTTGCGTGCACGCGCTCTGCTTACACACACACACACACACACACACACACACACACACACACACACACACACACACACACACGCACGCACTCACTACGCTCGCGCGCGCGCTTACGCACGCACACACACACACACACACACACACACGCACACACGCACACACGCACGCACACACACACACACACACATATGCACACACAACGCAAAAGGAGACCCCTAGCTCTTATACTTTTGTACTTTAATGATACGAGCTACACATACCTTGGAGGCATGAATGTCTTATATGGTATGGTCTGTGTTACGTGACATTTGGTAAACGGCTTGTCTTCACATTCTTTTCTCTTGGCTTTTTGGGTGGCTATAGCTTCTGCTGTTTCTGTTGTTGCACTTGATTGATGCTATACCCCGTCTTTCATGAAGCAGAGTTTCGAAACAATATCTCCAGTGAAAAAAACTGTGTTAAAGCATGTTTTCAAACTGTATGCTGGTTTCACTCGCAATTTTATTTCCTGTTGCTATAGTGTATTGTATATGAAACCGATTTTTTTTTTTTCGAAAAAAAAATTGACCAGTTTTAGCTATAAATAATGTATTTGTGTAAATTTGGTACAGGTACACCTTTGGA
>JADBJO010001668.1:150575-180575 GCA_016801955.1 Conus betulinus
AGAAAACAACCTTTGCTGTGTGTGTGTGTGTGTGCGCGCGCGCGTGTGTGTGTGTGTGTGTGTGTGTGTGTGTGTGCATTTTACGCTGTCCTAAAGCGCGACTTGAACTGACGGCGGCTCGACATGGATAAGCACGACTATTTTATGCGAAGGCGAAGGATTATGCAGTATTGAGTCTTTGTTTAACAACAAATAAAAAAAAAAAGCCCTCATGTGGGTGGGTTAGAAATGTTTGGGGGGGGGAAAAGGGGATGCATAAAAATACGCCAAACAGCTGGATAAGCATTGTTTTACTGAAAATAGTGTAGTAAGGGTCCAGAAGGTCAGATCCACTTTTATATGGACCGGTTTTATCCATGATTAAAGATCACGACCACCCCCCCCCCCCCCCCCCCCCCCCCCCCCCCCCCCCCCCCCCCCCCCCCCCCGTCCCCGCCAGAACGGCAGCCTCAAACCCGAGGAGAGGGATGAATTTTCTAAGGTTCAGCAGTCTGTTTGCCATACCCAAGAGAACGTCATTCTTACCAAGCACAACGCTACCGGTCATCACACACAGGTGTCTCTTGAATCTTCGCAGGACAGTGTCCACCCCCGTCTCCTGACTGGAAACGTCATACAGAACGCCACAGGGGTGCTCCAGAGGACCTCCAGTGTCAGTGTAGCGGGCCCCATGAATGGGGCGGATCGGAGCTGCTTCCGGCGATCCATGAAGAATGGGACAGGTTGGACCAGAACATGTTGCGAACATTGGAGTATAGCTTTTGACGACAGTCTGCGTGGTGTCGTTTTACTCAAGAAGAGAGGTTGACATTCATGACTCACCGACTCCCTTCTAATTCTGTAAACTTTGACCAGGGGAAGAGGATTGGTTAATCACTGTTGCTGAGTCTTGATATTCAATATCATTTGGTCATTTCTGTAGAACCGGTTAAAAAAAAAATGTTTTCGTCCTACCTGAAAGACATGTTTCTGAGTTTTATAAGTTTTACATGCCTTGATTCTTTATTAAAAAAAAAAAAAAAAAACTTCATTTGTTGATGAAAAGAAATAAGATGTAGTTGCAAAGTCAGGCGACTGCAGGCGGAAATCTACACAAATTTTCAATATTAAATGTAACCTCTCAAAAAAAAAAAAAAAAAAAAAAAAAAAAAAGCAAACAAATCACAAGACTCTTTTGTCTTGTGGATTCGTGGGCGACAAGATTCGTTTGCCCATATTTTTTTTTTTTTTTTTTTTTTTTTTTTTTTTTTTTTGTCCTGTGGTTCGTTTGCCCAATTTTTTTTTTTGGCGGTGCGCTAGCATTAATATTTTTAAATTTGTTTAGAAAGAAATAAGTTTTGACAATACGAGGAACAGTACTTCAGATGAAATGGAAGGAAACATTTTTTTTTTTTTCAGTGGAGTTGCCAGAGTGGTTGGTGACGACAGTTGTGCAGAGTTCTCTGTTCAAGGATGCTGTGACAAGCCTTTACCTAGACATCATGCCGCCGAACGGCAAGTGTTCGTTTCCATAAGCGCATTAGTGTATTGATCTCATTCTCAACACGAGATTTTGCCCCAGGGGGGAAAAAATTTTGAAGGATTGTGTAGTTTTCATGTGTGAAGGTCTTATAATCTATGAGGATCATTCTGGTCCGCTGGGATGAAAACTTCAACACGGCTTTACGTGGGTTTGCGTGGTTGAACTGAGGAGAACAGTGTGTTCCAGTTTCCATTTCTTTGAAGCGGTAGCGTACAATCACGCGCGTGTGCTTGAGGCGCGCCCATGATTACCCACTTCCAGTGCGCTCACATACACACACACTCGCCTGTGTACGCTCGCTCGCACGCACGCGCGCGCGCGCGCGCCGCCCGCTCAGTCTTTCTCTCTCTCACTCTCTCTCTCTCCCTCTCTCATACTCACCACACACACACACACACGCACGCACGCACGCACGCACGCACAATGTGAGCACAAGTTAACACACACGCACGCACAGTGTCATATTCTGGCTCTCACAGGCACTCTACACACACACACGCGCACGCACGCACGCGCGCGCGCGCGCGCGCCTGTGCATACTCTCGCACGCTCACGTACACCCACACATATACACATACACACCCAAACGCACTCACGCACACTTACTCGCACACAGGCATGTGCGCGCGCGCGCACCCGCTCTCTCTCTCTCTCTTTCTCTCTCTCACCCTCTCTCTCTCTCCCTCTTTCATACACACACACACACACACACACACACACGCACGCACGCACAGTGTGAGCACAAGTTAACACACACACGCACGCACAGTGTCATATTCTTGCTCTCACAGGCACTCTACACACACACACACACACACACACACACACACGCGCGCGCGCGCGCGCGCGCGCGCGCGCGCACGCCTGTGCATACTCTCGCACGCTCACGTACACCTACACATATACACATACATACCCAAACGCACTCACGAACACGTGCTCGCACACAGGCATGTGCGCGCCGTGTACACGCAGACGCGCATACGCACGCGCACGCACGCTCTCTCTCTCTTTCTCTTGGTGTTTCTGCATTGGCACACACGCGCGCGCGCGCGCGCGCACACACACACACACAGGCACACACACACACGCTCACACAAATATGCGCGCGCGTGCGCATGCGCATACTTGCTGCTGTTCGTTTTGATCTTCTAGGCCTCAGTATTTGCTTGCAAGTTAATCATTCATGGACACAGCTGATGTTTTTGTTTCATTCATTTTGTTGATGCTCACCCTTTCTCTTCCGCTGCCTTTCCGCATTCTTTATACCAATGCACCATGGCGAGAGAGAGAGAGAGAGAGAGAGAGAGAGAGAGAGTAATAAGTTCATATATTTATCTGGAGGGTGCTGGAAACAGGGGCTGGGGAGAGGGTTGGGGAAGGAGGAGGAGTGGGGGGGGGGGGGGGGGGGGGGGGGATCATCGTGTTTGTCTGTTGACGGATGAACCTTACTCGTACTTTTTTCTTATCCATTATTTATTTTTTTTTTTTTTTTTTTTTTGCAACGGGCGTCACGTGCTTTGCCCGTGTACTGACAGAGACTGACCGGACTTCATGGATTGAGCTTATTGATTAGACCTCGTCGGCTGTGCTTGGGTCTCTTCTGCCTCTAGTCGCTGCCTGTCTGTCTGTCTGTCTGTCTGTCTGTCTCTCCCTCCCTCACCCCCTCCTCTCTCTCTCTCTCTCTCTCTCTCTCGTTCTAACAAATGTGCAGTGTGGGGTTTGGAGCATAGAATTTGATTGGGTGGGTGGACTGGGCACGGCACACACAAGCTGTTTAGCCTGTCCGTGTTACCTTCACTTTCTCCCTCTCTCCCCGCCCTCTCCGTTGTGCACAATACGACAGACAGAGGGGAATGGGGAGGGGGGGGGGGGGGGGGGGAGGAGACGGCTTAGTAACCACATAATCTGAAGGCCGTTGAGAGGGGAGGGGAAGGGAGGGAGGACGGATTGGAGCGATAGGTTTGGTCTGTGCGGTGGGGGAAATGGGAAGAGTCCTCCTGTTTCTACCGGTCTGTGTACGGAGCAACTGATGGCTGCGCTCCTTGTGGTGGCGGGCGTCACGTGCATCTGCTTTATACACCGACAGTGACAGATCGCAGATTTCCATGGCTTGAGCTTATTGATGCGGCACTCCTCGAGGGGTCTCTACCCCCCCCCCCCCCCCCTCTCTCTCTCTCTCTCTCTCTCTCTCGCTATCTCTCTCTCTCTCTGTATGTCACAGACATTCTCCCGCCCCTCTCTCCCAATCCATTGTCCTCTCCCCTCATCTGTCTCGCCATTCTCTCCCTCTCTTGGCTTCTACCTCTCCTGCTCGGTACACCGCAAGAAGGAATCCAGAATGATCAGGGTTTAATAGATTGCCCACAGTTACTGCCCTTCCCTATGCAGTCTGATGCTAAAACGTTCAGCACTGTTTGCAGAGTGGAAGTTTTCAGCGCACATTACGTCAAAACAGCGGCATATATAAGTCTGTAATCGATTATCTGTGATCATTAATACCTGACTTACGTCAGATTCGAACTTTTTCAAATAGAGAATTCGGCGGTATCAATTAGTCGAACCATTGGGGTACGGCTGCCCCTGTGCTGCTTTTAGTTCATGTGAAGTTTAGTCCCCAATACGTGCGTGCGCTATATATATATATATATATATATATATATATATAGAGAGAGAGAGAGAGAGAGAGAGAGAGAGAGAGAGAGACACACACACACACACACACACACAAATGACAAGACAAACAAGCAAGTTGTTACCTCACAACGTTTCGACTCTTGGCCTTCCTCAGGCACGCTTTATTACTTGCACACTGACTCACAAACATGCCTTATACTCCACCATTCCTCAAGAACAAAGCTCACGTGACGGTCAAGATTCATTGTGTTTAGACCAATGTTCACAACATTTTCTCTAGTTGAATCTCCGTATTCTCTCACATGTTCTAACCCAACTCACCGACAGTCCCCAGCTGTTAACCGACTCCCACCCCCTTCTCTCTCTATCTCTACCCTCCCCCCCTCCCCCCGCTCCTCTCTATCTCTCTCTAGCAAGGTGTAATTACATGAATATAAGTACAATTATTATATATATACACCCGCGCGCGCACGCACACACACACACACACACACACACACACACACACACACACACACACACATGTATACAAAAAGATTCACATTAAAAAAAAGCATAGAGGAAACAAACATACTGAATGGCATATTCGTGAAGCAACCTCTTCCTCATATCCATCTTTAGCACTACCCTCCCCCCACACATACTCTCCCCCCCCCCCCCCCCCCCCCCCCCCCCATGAAAACACAAACACAAACATGTATCAACACAGTTATACACACACAAGCATATATATATATATATTTATATATATATATGTGTGTGTGTGTGTGTGTGAGAGAGAGAGAGAGAGAGAGAGAGAGAGAGAGAGAACACATTTTGGAGAATGAGAATGATTGCTTTTTAGCTATCACAAACTTTTTTCATTTTATTTGAAGTACATGGAGATATTTTCATTAATACTCGGTGCAAGATTGGTATTGTATATTTGTATAATGAACCCGTTTTTGTATTGTTGTTGTTGTGTTTTTAAGAAAAAGTCTTAAAGTTAAATAAAAGGGTTTTATTTTATTTTATTTTATTTTTTACAGTGTTTGATGCGGGTAAGGAATACGAAAGTACTTCTATCGCGGCATTGTGAATCAACAGAGACAGACAGTTACTGGAGGGCGTGGTGTCGGGGGCTTACAGGGGATTAAGTGAGGGGGGGGGGGGGGGGGGGTTACGGACAGGGCAAAGTCAGGTTAAAGTGCTCCGAACTGCTTGCAAAGAGCAACAAAACAGCAGCGATGGTATTTGGATTCCATTTTTACAAAACTATGACGATGTACCCGTGCGTGTATATTACTTACCTACTACACGTTTCGCCCAAGTTATTTGACAGGAGTACACATATTCTGACGGAAAGAAATTGCTTTTGTTCATCATCCATGCGGAGGTCGAGTTATAAGCGTGTGTATCATATAGCCTCTTCCTCCCCATTTCCACTCACTCACTGCCCCGTGGATAGATGACAGACGATGAGCCGGTAAGATTACGGTGGTATGTTGACTGCGAAGGTCTCGATGACAGCGGTTACAGCATTATTAATACCGCATGGTAAGACTGCAGTCTTTCCTACGTTGACTTTCAACGAATCAGCCAGCCAGAAGACGTTCCTCGCTAAGATTGCTTTCACGTGTGATTTCTCTGGAGCGTGGCTTTGTATTGTATTGTTCTGTACTGTATTGTATTGTATAACTTCCCATCGCCCCAACAGATTTCTCTGCGGGAAAAGGAACGAGCGCATCGCTTCAGCACGACGCCACCAACGCGCCAAGACAACTCTTTCATTGCCGTGGGTTCCTTTACGTGGACAAGGAGCATGTTTCCTATGGGTTCTCGGTTTATCATCTCTCCTGAAAGATTAGTCCTTAGACTGTCACTAATTCGTATGAAAAAAAAAAGAAGAAGGAAAAATCATCCGTTCAACCAACCAACAACCAACCAGCCAACCAACCTTCGCCATGGACACGGGATTCACTCGCTTCCCAGGCAAGAGCCAATTATCCAGGTGTCCATTTTTCTGTCTGCAGTAGACATCCCCCCGAATTTGGCCCCGCCTCGTTTATGATTCGCAGGTATCTAAGGATATCTGAAAGTCATTGCTAACAGATTGCATTGTCTGTGCATGCAATTGAAAGCCAGCAGATGGCGCTGTCTATGCATGTAATTGCAAGCCATACTCATGCATGGGTTGGTTGTGAATGGAGTATGCTCGTGTGCGAAAGAACTTAGCCGTGGATATCAGTGAAAGCTAACACATGTCATAGGCTTATCGGGGTAGCCAATCCGTACGTAACTGCAAGGTGAGAATGATGAGCAGCATTCGTCACTGCGCTTAGATTCTATAACGTCATTTCATTCTCTTTGAGCGCGTTGAAAACGCGTTCTCTTCTTACATCTAGCGGGCGCGCTGTGGCTGTTAACAAACAGGCTACGTCTTGCAAAATGGGACACAGACACGCCACGCATACAAGTGCCACATTGGTTTAAAAAAAAAAAAAAAGGATTTTAAATCTGGTGGCCAATCAGATTATATCACATATTATAACACGGCCTTATGAATATACAATATGGCAGTATTTAGATCCCCCATCTACACCCCCATCCGCCCACTGAAAATGTTTTTATAACCAAAAAAAAAGTGAAAAAAAAACTTTTATTGAAACATGTAAATAAAGCTCACCTGTAAAAGAACATGTTCAATCGTCATCAGTCATACTCATAGATTAAATATAGAGCAGCATGCCCCCCACCCCTCCCTCCATCGTGAGAATTAGCTGTCTTCAATAGCAAATAACATGGAAAACGAGGAGGGTTTTGGTGGTGGTGGTGGTGGTGGTGGTCGTCGTCGTGTGTGTGTGTGTGTGTGTGTGTGTGAGTGTGGTTTTTCTTTCTTTTTTTTTTTTTTTTTTAATCGAACTCCCTGTTTCGCTTGATATACTCTGTCAAACTCTTATGAGATGCGGCAGTGTGGACGCCCGTTCGACCAAATTTTTGTGGCTAACATGGCAATAAAACTCTTGCTCATCGTCTTCCGTCACTCCCAGATCACACAACGTCGCCCCGGCTTCATGGCCAAATCGGAGAACTCCCATGGACCAAAGAAATACTAGAGGGGAGGCAGGACGGTCTGGACTATTACTTATAGTATTAGTATAACATGGTTAGTATATCTAGCCGAACAACTAGTATGATACCCCCCTCCCCCCCCCCCCCCTCCATTTTGGCGTCATATACTGTACCATGTCAAACTCTTGTCGCATTTAAAGCAAGAAGAGGAGGGCAATTGTCTTAATTGTTTGTGGGGTGAGAAGAAGGTGTGGACTTGCCTGAGGTGGCCTCAGTGAAGGAGATCCTCTTGAAGCTGTCAGCGCTGGTCATCATCCGGATTTCTCGTAGGTGATGGAAGGGATTCTTCAAGCTCTAGAAAGCTCCCTCCAGCTGGTGGACGTGAAGGTACAGAGTGTAACTGTTGGAATAATGTGACACTGGCTGTAACCTCGTGGGCTTTAGGACCAAGGTCCGAAATATCAATCTGAACCTGGAAGTATGCCCGGCTTACAGTACCGGTGAGTCACCATAAGATGGTGGTGCCGACATGTCCTCCATTTTTTAGTAGTAAAATCTCTTTCCTCCTTCGCGTGGGGGGAACGGTTGTAACAGCTGTTTTCCTTAGCAACCAATAATGATTGACATTTACCGCTAGTGTGTTCCCGAATGGGAATGTGAAATCAAAGATGTAGAAGAGACAGGATAAGCATCTGGGCCGGCTTTTCCACAAATTGCCTTTGTCAGTGTACTGCTCTTCACTCGTTCGAAATAATTTGTGGTCACACACATTCACAGCAAATAACAATAATTTAGCCACATTACCCATTTTCTCACATATGACATACATTCATATAGAGGAATTTGGATTTCAATTAAACATCTTCTCGGTTCAAGAAATCAATGGACAGGGGAATAAAACTTTGTTTAAATCTGACACTTCTGCATTTAACCGATCGATATCTTCGTCCTGACTGAAGAAGGTCATACTGATTTGCAAGGACGTGGGTCTGGTCACACGTAATCTTCTTCGCTTTACAAACTAACACGGCACCTGTATAGCTCACTCAGACTTTTTTGTCTCTCACCAACGATTTTTCCTCCCACGTTCACCACTTTCTCAAGCACATTTCTGCTCTTCAGTCAACCCACCATACCAACATATAATGAGAAAGTTAGAACAGATTCCAAGAAGCATGAATAAAATGTCCGAAGAATGTCAGTATTCACATGAAATGATCGCAGCTTGCGAAGACAATATAATGGGTTTTGACATTTTTTGTGGACATACTCAACATGGGATTTAAAATTCAGCTTATTATCTATAAAAGTTCCTAAATATTTGTATGATTCAACACGTTCTACTTCAGCACCTTTGATAAAAAGTGGTGGTACAGCTTTTGGATTCTTTCTAAAATCAATCAACATTTCTTTCGTTTTTGTTACATTCAGATCAAGATAGTTATGATCGCACCAGTCAACAAATCTTTGAACCTCCTTGAAGTAAACAGAATCAGAGTTGGAAAGATCCACAAGTGCTGAGTCATCTGAATATTTAATGTACAAAGTTGAATCACTTCCTGAACAATCATTTGTGTACAGAGTAAAAGCACTGGTGATAAAACAGTACCCTGGGGTGCGCCAGTTGAAATGACTCTGGAAGACGAAAAAACACTTTGATATCGAACAGACTGTGTCCTCTGTGTAAGAAAATCAATTATCCAAAGAATGAGCTTGTTACCCACATTTATGTTAATGAGTTTTCTTTGCCATCAGATGTGGTTGTATGGTGTTGAATGCTGATGAGAAATCAATAAAGAGAATGCGTACAAAGGAGGCAGGTTTTTCGAGGTGTGTGAAAAAGCATGATGGAGAAGTGTGAGTGTGGCATCATCTGTTGATCTGTTCTGTTGGTATGCGAACTGAAACGGGTCTTGGTACTGTGTAGTATCTTTTAAAACATAACTGAGGGACAATTCTTTCAAGACATTTCATTGCAACAGATGTGAGGGCAACTGGTCGGTAATCATTTAAACAGCTTGGGTTGCGTTTTTTGGGAACAGGACATACAGTGGCATTTTTCCATAAAACAGGAATTATACATTCTCTAAGTGACCAGGTAAACAAACGACTGTAAACATAGGAGAGCTGAGAAGCACACACCTTCAACAATTTTCCACAGATATTATCAGGGCCCATTGCCTTTCTCACATTTAAACGTTTGAAAAAAACTGAACATCATTTTCCTCAATCACAACAGAATCACTTCATCAACATCGTTTTTAACATTGCTTTGGAGTTCTTCCTTCACTTCCTTTAATTCTTTTACTAAAATCTTTATCATCAAATCTACAGTAAAAATCGTTCAGCTTTTCTGCAAATTGCTTCTGTTCTTTTGCTGTTTTTTTGTTACTAATATTTTGGTTTGAACATTTACCTGAACCTGATAAAACCTTTATTCCTTTCCATGCATCTCGCATATTTCCATTCTGGAACATGTTTTCAACTTTTCTCTTGTAAGCTCTCTTTGATTCTTCAATCTCCGTTTGCAGTTTTTCTTTTGTACAACCTTACGATCGCTTTTATTGCCTGATTGAAAAGCTCTTTTTTTTCTCATTTAGAGTTATTTTCAGAGATTTTGTAACCCAAGGTTTGTTGTTGGGAAATATTTTGATAGTTTTAGTAGGTACAATCATGTGTTCACAGAAAGAAATGTAGCTGGAAATCCACCATGGAGAAGACCTGAAAAAAGAAGCTGTGGAAAAGTACGTTATTTTCATCTTTTTATTTTTATTTATGTGTGTGTGTGTGTGTGTGTGTGTGTGTGTGTGTGTGTTGGGGGGGGGGGGGGGGGGGGTATCTGGTATATGTGTTCATATAGTACATCATTTTGTTCAGTAAGTTTGACCGATTTTTTCGAAGTTCATTTGCTGTATGGTCTTAAAATGATCTATCTCACATATTTGCATGTTTTCTGTTTCAATGCAGAAAAATAGTATATGATTATTTGTGTATCTGTATATTGTTGACTCTCTGATGTTTCTGTTTCCTGTGCTTTGGCCATCATGCCTGTGCTTGGCCATCAGCCGGTCAGATGGCTTGTCTGTGCCTCTCTGTTTGTACTTGTACATCTGTTCGTCCGTCCACTCACCCATCCATCCACCCTTCCATCCATCAACTCACTATTCAATCCGTACATCTCATCAGATGGTATTGGCCATCCCTGAAGCGATCAAAGAGTAAACGTTCTGCTGTATTCCCAGCAGAGAGTTTGTGAGTGGTTAACAAATCCAGCCTAGTGGAACGTCTCCATAGACCTCGTCCACCCTTCCACCCAGCCCCCTGACACAATGGGTCATCGATCGACGGAAAAGAGTTCATTGTAAGTTCTGTCAACGACAAACAAGGTGTACTGACAAACATTTCTCAGTTTAAGGCAGAGGAAGGTGTGAGTGGTGGGGTGTGAGTAGAGGATGGGGGGGAAAGGGGGGGGGGGGGGGGGGGAGGAGAAGGAGGGGGCAGGGGGGAGGGGGAGGGTAACTGAGTGGGAAAGTCTTTGTTGGAGAGTTTAACTGTGCACACCCGCCTGTCCGACAGTCATGGGCGAGAGGTACTAAAAAGTGCCAAGCGACCGTGTCGGAAACATTGTGCACGTTGTTTGTACCAGTCCCGTTTGGCAAATAGAAGTGGGCAGTCTAGCAAGGAGCATGTCAAAAGTCACGAGTCCTGGCCGGCAAGTCTACACATATAGATGTGTACACGCGCGCGCGCGAGCGCGCGCACACACACACACACACACACACACACACACGCTCTCCCTCTCTCTCTGTCTCTCTCTCTCTCTCTCTGTGCCCTTTTCGCTTTCCGTATTTGGATTGTCATCTGGCCGTCATCTTGTTTCGTTGCCAGAGGACATGCCTGAGGGCACAGACGAGAGGATTGCTATCGAATCGGTACACAGCATATAACTGTCGGTTATTTTCAACATGTTTTGCATGCATTGCACTATTGTTGCACGTGCAGGCACACAAACAAAGACTTTTACGGTGCTCTCGTGTGATTGCTGCTTCGAGGGAGTGATGGAGGATTGTGCGTTGTTGTTGTTGTTGTGTACAGTTTATAACGTTTTTTAACCAAACATTTTCAAGTGGTGTCTTGAGAATTATTATGCTTCGATGTACTTTATTGCGTAGCTGAAAATTCACTCCATTCCCTCAGTACTCTATAGTGTGTGTGTGTGTGTGTGTGTGAGAGAGAGAGAGAGAGAGAGAGTGCATCAATTTTCGCTGGTGACACGCGACAGGTATTTACCGGCGTGGACTGCAGTTCACATCTGCGAAACGGCTGGATTTAACGGGTTGACTAGCATAAGTGTTACTGTGTGAGATGCTATGGCGAATGGACAAAAACATTTCCGAGATCTGTATAGTGTGTTGCAAGACTGGCTTGGCAACGATGGCGGCGCTGAGGATCGGATTCATGATTGATGACGTTAGGCTGCATCGAGGATGAAAATCGTTTGAATCTGTCGCTGTACTTCGTGGATGTGAAACAGTTTGTGTCAGTCAGCTGTTCGACTTCGTAAAATCTCACACCAGATCTCTCATGTAAAAATGCAGACTTCGTCCAATCCACATCCAGATTCGGATATATTAGGTTTATCAAGAAAAGCCGGTCAAATCAGCTTCTCTCACGCTCTCGCTGTCTCTCTCTCTCTCTCTCTCGTATCACACAATACGTCATGATATCTAGCAATATAGGAAGGCAGTTCGGGTAGGGTAGCGCAAGACCAAACCCTTGTCCCAGTTATGGGCGTGGCTTTGTTCAACACTTCCATGTTGGATGCTTGAACAGCGAAAGTAATTGTCGCGTCAGGGGGGGGGGGGTCTTCTTCTTCCTTGATAGCGACCACTATCAACTAGATGCTTATTCTGTCAGTTTATGCAAGAGTTCTGTCAGGGCTGTGCAGTCACGTGCTCTGCATCGGAGAAGAAACATGGCGACAGTGTTTATTCATCTCAGACGACTGGTGTTTTTGTTTTTTGTTTTGTCTTAATGAGTTGTGTTCATATAGGCGAATGAAACTTAGTTGCAGCCGAGTGTTTTTCTTGAGAGTGTGAAAGTGCAAGGACATTTCTGCTCGAAGACAGTCCACCCAGGATATATCGATGTGGGATGAGGAGCGAAACGTACGTTTCGACCCGTTTCCAGCGAGTGTATGTGTCACGTGACTGAACGAACTCGTCTGGAGGGGCGAGAAAAAGATCAGCCTCGTTCCTCCTGCGGCTTGAGCATGAGATTCGCCAAGTGTGAAGCAAACTTTAGAGTTGGCCGCACTACACTGAGGTTACTCTGCCTCGATCTGTTTCGTGGACTGAGTGTGGTGAGCTGGAAAGGGGGGAGAGGGAGGGGGGAATGGCAGGGGGCATGAAGAGTGAAGAGGGTCCAGGGGGGGGGAATTGAAGGGATTGGAAAGGACGGGAGGGGGTGTGTGTGATTTTATTGGGTCCATCCATGCCGGATCAAGGACACGAGGCGTGTGCAGCGGTCGTTTCTTGCCGCGCAAGGAAGTGACGATTGATTGGCTTTGGATGGGTCTGAGTGTGTCATGACTGGCTCGGTCGGTCGATCGTGTGGGCTGCCTCTGTATTGATTGATGGCTCGAAGTTTCGGATTATTGTGACCGTCCCACAGGAGGGGTCTGTTTAGATGGCGGCGACAGGAAATGATTTATCTAAATATTGACAGCGCGCGCGTGCGTGTGTGTGTGTGTGTGTGTGGGGGGTGTGATATGGTCTCGTTATTCACTGCATAAGAGAGAGAGAGAGAGAGAGAGAGAGAGAGAGAGAGAGAGAGAGCGGAAAAACTTCAAATGGTCTTTGGCATTTACTGCACAGAAAACCAAGCTGGCTGTAGGATAGATTTCCTTGAAAGTGATAATTTGGGATATTTTGAGGCATGGGACATCATTCTTGGGAATCGTCTTTGATATGTTTATTAATAGCGCCTACGAAATGCCTTTTTTTTTTTTTTTTTCATTTTTTTTTGTTTGTTCGTGATTCACTTAATAGCCGAAACTTTTTTTCTTTTTTTCGTGATACTCGTAACAGCCGAAAAAAAATCCAGCCTCGTTTTTGCAGCCGGCATTGTAAACTCTCCACACAGACCAACGGACCTGACAGACTGCGCTAGGCGTTGTTAGTCTCTTACCATGTTTGGGAAGAGGAGCTCCACGAAACATTTCTAGGTTCGTGGGGAAGCCCCCACATCCCAGTCGATATGTGTCACACTTTTCTAGCTGATTATGAGACCGGATACAAGATTCAGAAACTGAAAGTTCCTGAAGAAAAAGGGGCCCATAACGAAGGTCAGGGAAGCGAAAGTAACAAACGCTGCAAGTTTTAATTGCCGCTCCAGCAGCCTGAAGTACCCATTGTTCAACTATTTAGAGAACTGGTGAAAAAGGTCAGTCAGCCGCGTTTTGTTTTAACCCCCCCCCCCCCCCTCTCTCTCTCTCTCTCTCTCTCCTCTGTCTGTTCTCTCTCTCTCTCTCTCTGGGACTGACGTGTGTATTACCGTGTGAGGCCCGCAATTTTTGGTCTCTGTCCCCCCCCCAATTAAAACGAATTCAGAATTCGTTAGCCTTTCTGTCTGTCTGTCTCTCTGTCTCTCTCTCTCTCTCTCTCTCTCTCTCTCTCTCTCTCTCTCTCTCTCTCTCTGGGACTCTCTCTCTCTGGGACGTGACGTGTGTATTACCGTTTGAGGCCGCAATTTTTGGCCTCTGTCATTAATCCCCAATTAAAACGAATTAAGAACTCGTCATCTCTCTCCCTCTATCTCTCTCTCCTCCCTCTCCCTCCCTCTCTCTCTCTCTCTCTCTCTCTCTCCTCTCCTCTCTCTCTCTCTCTCTCACACACACACCACACACACACACACGCGCGCGCGCGCGCGCGCGCGCGCGCACGCGTTCTGATGATGAACATTGATCTTAGGAGCAATATTGAGGTGGAATCCACAAACACCAGCGAAGGATAAACGGAACAAAGTCAAATGAACCAGCTAATCAACCGCCTGCGAGCTCCACTCCTCTTTCTTTGCCCGGCATTCTCCGCATAAGTTCTGTTGGACTTTTTGCAGCCAGAAGGCATGAGGCTCTGGCACTGACTGACTTCGACTGTGCTTTTTGAGAAAGATTATTAGAGAGAGACGAAGGCTGGGGGGTAGGGGGGGACGGGCTTCCCAAGGAAAGGGGTGGAGGTGGGCGAAAGGGAGGGAGAGGGACAACCCATTGTTATAATATAGAAATCAAGTCAGTACATCGGTTAGTTAGACCCTATTTGCGAACAGTTGGTCTCTGTGGCTGGGATGACTCACATTTTAGTCATTTTTGTTTTCTGTTCTGTGACCCCACCACCACCCCCCCCCCCCCCCCCCCCCACCCCCCACCCCCACCACTCCCACTCCCACCCCCAGTGGAAGTTACTCCCACTCTCGTCTCTCCTATGCCACGCATTCCTGCTGGCCCAAAGGTAGCGCCACTAAGCAAATTATCTTGTCACGGTCAGCCTAACGGAGTCCACAGGGAGGAATCTCAACTGTTGATGACCCAGGACGCTTGCTAAGAAGATCTTGGCGTCTTATAGGGTCAGCCTTGCCCATATTTTGTACTAGGTCAAAAATATGTGTGTGTGTGTGTGTGTGTGTGTGTGTGTGTGTGTGTGTGAGTGAGAGAGAGAGAGAGAGAGAGAGAGAGAGAGAGAGAGAGAGAGCATCTAATGGTATCAGCCTTACCCTCATTTAGTACAAGGTCAAAAATGGAGAGAGAGAGAGAGAGAGAGAGAGAGAGAGAGAGAGAGCATCTGATGGTATTAGCCTTACCCACATTTTGTACTCGGTCAGAGAGAGAGAGAGAGAGAGAGAGAGAGAGGAGAGAGAGAGAGAGAGAGATATAAATATAATATCGGCCTCGCCCAGCATTTCGTACAAGGCCAAAAATGAGAGAGAGAGAGAGAGAGAGAGAGAGAGAGAGAGAGAGAGAGAGAGAGAGAGAGAGTTTTTTGCTTAAAGGGGGGAAAAAAATGGAAAATCCATCAATGAAAAAAAAAAATGCTTAAAAAACTATTAAATGAAAAACAGGTCGTTTTTATTTATTTTTTTTCTCTCTCTCCCTCAGTTGCTTACTTTAACGTCATAAAGCGTTTTCTACATCCAAGCTAGCTTTGTGTGTCATGGCAAATTCATGCCGTACGCGCATCAAAAAAACTTCCTCGTTCCGCGTTACGTGCTTTTTTCGTCACCAGCGAACTGCATTTGACCTTGCAGTCCGCCATTTCTCAGAAAGGTTCCTCACCCCCTTCCCGCCTGACCCCCCCCCCCCCCCAATCCCTTCGGGAAGCGATTTATCACTGTCGCTGTAACCGCCGCCGACGGCAGCAGCTCTGAGGATCTTTGTCCTAGCTGAAGACTGTCGCGGGGCGATCTTCCGTCGCTCCGCTTCCTCCCTCCCCATTCTTCCTCATCCGCTAGTCGTGTTTCTTGTCTGTCTGTTGCGGTTTATAGATGCCTGTCCATTGACTTTGGGGGGATTGCTTGCTTCGAGGCCGATGGCGAGATTAGCCCACTGTCAAGGACGAGTTGTTAAGTGTTTGTGGGCTTCGAATCGGATGTAGTCGGCAGTGGATGGATCGGCGCCATGTTAGTCCTGACAACAAGAACTTTTAACGAACGAACGAAAACTCTTGCTCCTGTGATGAAATAGAGAAACGCCCGTTACGGCGTAACTCCGGACGAATGCTGATTACGACACCGAATCGCCTACAGAAATGACAACACAGAGCACTCAGAACAAGGAGACATCTTTTTTTTTTTTTGTACCGACTACTGATGACGCACGCACAAACTACATCATAGTTGTCATGCTGTCACAGTTTCATGAATTATGTATGGCAGATAGCTCTCATCGGAAAGTTACCGTAACCGTTTTCACATGGGAAACTGTCGTTATGTTCACAGAGCAGTAATAGATACTTTGTGTGAGCATCACTCAAAGAGTGAAGCTGGTTATGACGTGAACACAGCAGTTTCTCTCCTTTGGAAGGGATGAGCTGGTTTACACTTTGTTAAGACGCCGGATGAACGAGCCAAAGAAAGAAAACCACCTCATGACTCCAGTATGTTGTGAGCAATGAGAACAGTTCAGTTTGTCCTACAGGGCCAGCATGGGTATTGTGCGTCATGGCAAAGCAGACCCCCTGTCCACGGCATGACACTGGTGATAACCATCTGGTCAGCTCAGTGGTACAACACCGAAGTCTCAGGCAGAGTTGGCGAATTGGAACCCCTCTCACACACAGCCTTTGGGGGGGGGGAGGGGCAGGGTGGGCAGGGAAGAGGGGACGCAATTTTGCTATCCATCTTTACGTGTTGTCGTTCAGGTGGTATTTGTGTGTGGTGTAAGCCCCCCCCCCCCCCCCCCCCCCCCCCCCCCCCCCCCCCCCCCCCCCCCCCCCCCCCCCCCCCCCCAGGGATGGAAGACCAGACACCACTCGCACAAGCAACGGTAGTGGAAGGCGACAGGTTCGTGGTACGCCCATTATTCCGTTACTTCACCATACGTCTGACGCCACACTCCTTTACTACATTACAGCCTGCAGAATGAAGTGGCACTTAACTTTTGCAAGTCAGAGGGGATAAATAGGAAAGGGGGCTCCGGATGGGGGGGGGGGGGGGGGGGGGGAATAAAAGAGAGTGGGTTGTGATAGAGGTTGGGGGAGGAGGAGAGTGGAGAGGTCTCCACCCCCCCCCCCCCCCCCCCCCCCCAAACTGCTCGTGTCTCTCTGCACCACGACTTCCCTACAAACCCGCTCTGTTAACGTTAACAGCATTTGCATGTACGTGAAGTGCCGATGGCTTTTTTACCAACCTAACGTCTGAGGCAGAAGGTAACATTCTCGTAAATCTGTGACGGACGAACATAGTGTCTGCCATTGAAGTAACGGATTTGGAGGCAAGCCCAATTGCCAGCTACGTTGAATGTGGTAGAGCATCGGGTTCCGCAGTCGGATGTTGCGAACCCGAATCACGTTGGCGCCCCTCTATGAAATGGACGTTCGCTGTTCATCTTAGCTTGTTATCGTTCCGGTGTAACGAGTATAGCGTTAGCCCCCTCCCCCCCCCCCCCCCCCCCCCCCTTCCCCATACCCCTCTTTCCCAACACAGATCCAACCACCACTCCCAGCCCCCTTTCCTCCCCACCCTTTCTCCACCGGTGGTCTGGGATGGTTGTCCGCGTATGCCCTCCAAACTGAGCGTGCTGTGGGCATTAAAACGTCAATGGAGAGGGTCATACTGAGCGCGCTGTTAGCATTAAGACATCAGTGGAGAGGATCATGGGCTTCAGCAGGAGGACAGAACTAAAGATCTGAGCACAACATGACAAAGAGCAATTGAACGTTGACGAAGAAGAATGCATCCTAACTGCGAAGCGTCTGTTGTCCTTCCCCCCTCAACGTCCCTCCACCCATGTGGGGGGGCAATGCACGCGAAGGGAGGGGGAGGGGTTAGGGGATGAGCGTGTGGGGGATCAGTCGCTGTCGCTGGCGGAAAGCAACGGACGACAGAGCCCGGAGGTTTTCAGATCAGGCTACTGGAGCATGAATTTGAACGAGCAACTCCATTAATTGATTTCGTGAGAACCAGACCGATCTGGAAACTTGGCCGAGCAACCGAAATGGGATGCACGGGCCGTGCTGAAAGGCTGCCGTTTTGTTGGCGTGGAATATGCACTTGCGTGGCGTTTTAGTCCGCGCTCCGTACAGTGACACTGACGCCACATCTCGCGTTGTTGTTCAGACCGGTCCGGTCGTGGACGCTAGAGATCACGTCGTATGTTTGTAATGTGTTGCATGTATAGGGACCTTTTAGTTGGCTGATTTTTTTTTTTCTCTTAAAAAAAAATTCTCTCTCTCTCTCTCTCTCTCTCTCTCTCTCTCTCTCTTTCTTTATTTTTTTTTTTTTGAGGGAGCGTATGGCCATTGTCGATTTCAAGCAATTGAATGGCTGTTGACGTTATTTCATTTTTTTTTTTTTAATAAATTTTTTTCTGTTGATGTAATAGTCGTTCCCACCACACCGTCCTCCACCCCATACCCCCCCCCGGTCCTTCTCCTTCTCCCGCCCACCTCCTCCTGTGTGTGTGTGTGTGTGTGTGTGTGTGTGTGTGTGTGTGTAGAGAGAGAGAGAGAGAGAGAGAGAGAGAGAGAGAGAGAGAGAGAGAGAGAGAGAGAGAGAGAGAGAGCCATTCTTTTTCTCTCACCCACACATCCACTATCGCGCCAGTCTTGTTTCTTCAGTAACCAGAACCAGAACACGCACACACAGCCGGGCTTTTGATCTCAACCCGATAATATGCATTCACACTTCTCTAAAAGCTGCCCTCTGTAGGAACCTCCAGTGGAGGATTCCCATGGCGGTTGCTGCCAGTCGCAAGGAATTCGGGTTTAATCGTTCAACTAGACATCGATGATGATACATGTGCAAAATGAAAGAGAGACAGACAGGAGAAGCAAAAGGGAAGTTTCGGCAAGCTAGGTTCTCATTCATCTTCTTTCTGTTTTGAACCTGCTTCAACAACAACAACAACAACAACAACAAAACTTGATTATGTGTTTCTTTCAGGACTAGAGGTTAGAAAGGAAATCTTTGTTGATTATGTCCAGCAATTATCTTTTTTTTCTCACGCATAAAACAAATAAAAGCAACCCCCCTAATATCCTGTGAGTGGCAGGAAGAGGTCGAGATCGTGTTGCTATCGTAGTTCTATAGGGAGGACGAGGGAGGGTTAGAAGGGGATGGGGGTACGGCTGGGGTGGGTGAGTGGATGGGTGAATTGGGATTTAAAAAAAATAAATAAATAAAATGCAGCTTGCGTGTGGTAATTTTTCGCCCATTCGTTTCCGCACCAGTCTGTATGCTACTTGGTTATGCCAACAGACAGCTTGAAGCGCCCGACCACACTGGTGTTCGATCGGCGGCACCTGTTGTTGTGGCCTGAGTTCCCCAAAGCCCATGAGACCAGGACCGACCGGGATGGTCTGACGGAAATTACGAACGAAGGTAGTGACAGTGTTCATTCCGTTGAAGCAGCGCGGGCTTCTGTAACAGGGGTGGGTTCCCGGATAAAGAGGGGGGTGGTGGGCGTGGCGTGGGGGTATCTCCATCGGAGAGTTTTTTTTTTAAGTGGACCTCTTGGGACACACACCCATACACGTACACACACACACACACACACACACACACACACACACACACACACACACACACACACACACACACACACACACAGAGTTGGGGAAGAAATCCTGTCGTAACCCTCCCCATACGGACATTTCTTTTCGACGACCACCAAGGGCACTTCGGTCACGTAAAATATTGAGAACGTTTTTTTAACATGACTGGGGACTATTGGTTGCAGTTATAATTAAACAAATCAGTTCCCGTTTTAAGATGGTAAGACCCACTCGTTCAGGATGGGTGGCGCGAAAGGAAATCTTCCCAGTAATTGGAACATTGAGCTGGCTGGCATTTACATATTATTTTTACACTGAGTACATGCTTTTTCTGCTTGGGTTGGTGACAGAATCGAAGTTGGAACGAGTGATGCACTGAGTTTGAAATGGTATTGCCATTGGTGACGGAATCAAAGTTGTTGCCGTACATGGTACGAGTTTCCGATGAAATTGCTGTTGGTGACGGAATTGAAGTTGGAATCAAACATACATCGAGTTTGAAATGTTATCGCTGAAATGCGAAGATCAAGACACAGATCCCGCAATGAGGATGGATACTTGGGAGGTGGGAAGTGGTGGGTGTGTGTGTGTGTGTGTGTGTGTGTGTGCGTACGATCATATTGAACAGGGGCATAACTGTTTTCTCTCTTTTGGTCTTTTTGTCAATTGAAAAAAAAAATTGAAAAAATAAGCTCGATGCAAGACAGAGCCTTTGCAGAAGTTGGTTAAAAAAAAATGGACGGTGTGTTAAAACTGTACATCAACAGTATGGAATACGGATACCAATCTACCAGTCTGTTATCAATTATCAAAACTACAGACGAAATAAAACAGCGCACAGAAAGCTTCCGATCAGAAATAATCAGGACTATTATCCAATCAAAACCATCAAAACAAAACGGTCGAATGAACGTAATGATCAGCGCGTTCACCAAGCTTCTCGAGAATAAGTCAGCGACGGAAGAACAGTATCAAAAATAGATGTTCGTCTTGCCACAGCTGTGATAATATTCCCCACGCCCCCCCCCCCCCCCCCCCCCCCCCCCCCCCCAACAACCCTCTCCCCACCGTCCTTTCGCCTTCTCCTCAATCTTCTCCCCTCTCCCCGCCCTCCAGCCTTTTTCATGTATTAGTTTAAATCAATGGAACTGGTGGAGTTAGTCAACCAATCATTGATGTCCGTGGTCGTTGCTGCTCCTGCACGCATTTTTTTATTTTATTTATTTTATTTTTTTTTATTCACTTTTATTTATTATCTATCCCGCATTCAGTGCCATTTGCGTCGGCCAGCTGTTGCGAGAGTAACAATAGAAGCCGGACATGGATGCGGTTGCTTTGTAATCGGGCTTTTTTTTTTTTTTTTTTTTTTTTTTTTTTTTTTTTTTTTTCATACGGCTGCCTGTATGCATGAGACTAGTAGTGGTGTATGAGCATACTTTTTTTTGTTCAACGACAACACCCAGGAGAGCGGGGCTCGGGAACGTACCGTAACGCATCTCTGACACCACCCAAAACTGATGCCCGTCACGGTATAACACTGGCAGTGACAACGGGATTTTATAGTTTCATGGTGGGTGTCGGCGGAGCGTGAAATCGTAACGTCGTTTGAAGTCGAACTGTAGCAGTGCCCGTATATAGACACTCCACACTGGCAAGGCAATCATTTCAGCTACGTAGGAACACAGTAGTATTTCACGTTGTCGGGATTGAAAATAAAAGCGTGAGGCGAGGTGTCAGTGTTTGTAACGTGCATGGATCTCACGGACCCGAAATCGAGAAAAATATAAGTTGGTCAGTACAGGGACAGTTGACAGACACGGAACAGCCTCTGTGTGTGTGTGTGTGTGTGTGTGTGTGTGTGTGTGTGTGTGTGTGAGTGAGAGAGAGAGAGAGAGAGAGAGAGAGAGAGAGAGGGGTCCCTAGCGGACGTTGCTGAGTATATATAATATAAAAAGCAGCATGAAGGGCCACTTACATTCACCTAATTATCCCCAGTCATTAAGTGGCTTGCTTGTTAGTGCTGCACATACCCGTGAATGCATGAGCAAACGAGAGCGCATGGTAGGCAAGGAACGATGCATGTGTGTACAGATCATGATTATCACGTTAAAAAAAAAAAAGTAAACCTCAAGGCGGAAGTATGGACGCTGACAAAAAGTGATTAAAAGAAAAAAAGGAGTTGTAAGTGTGTGTGTAATGCTGCCAGAGGAGTGCATCGTAGAACTACAATACTCATCTTATGGAACCAGATTTCGGTTACTGGACCAGCGCTCATGTTGTGACACATTTTGGAGGGGGAACAAAGGTGTGAGAAGGAGGGAACAGAGGGGTGTCATTATATACATTTCAGTGGCATACGCGTTCAGCAGCAGGAGGAAGAAGCGTTAACAGGTCTGATTAATTCGTTTTATGTTTTCATGTGTTGACTTGTTTTTTGTGTGTTTGATAATTATTTTTTTATGAATACTTCATTCACACGCACGTACGCACGCACGCACGAACGCACACATGCACGCACACATGTATGCACACACACACACGCGCGCGCGCGCACGCACGCACGCGCACGCACGCACGCACACACGCACACACGCGCGCGTACGCACGCACACAAACACACACGCACATACACACAAAAAAGGAGGGGGACGGAAAGGGGACATGACGTAGTGTGAGTTTGCTTTTTTTGTTTGTCTGTTTTTTGTTTTTGTTTCATTTCTCCCCAATGTTTTAAATGGATGCAAAAAGGAATATCGCTATGTTTATTCAGCATATTGATGAAAAGAATTGTGTCCGGGTCTCTGTCTCTCTCTGTCTCTGTGTGCGTGCGCGTGTGTGTCTGAGAGAGAGAGAGAGAGAGAGAGAGAGAGAGAGAGAGAGAGAGTGTGTGTGTGTGTGTGTGTGTGTGCGTGTGTGTGTGTGTGTGTGAGAGAGAGAGAGAGAGAGAGAGAGAGAGAGAGAGAGAGAGAGAGCGTGGGCTTCTCAACGCGCTGGCCCCATTTCACCCTTTCACTCCACCACCCTTCTTCATAAGTCTATACTCATTCACTGCGCGCGCGCGCGCGCACACACACACACACACACACACACACACACACACAAAACTTGGGGATGGATGGGGGGGGGGGGGGGGGGACACTTCTAGGGTATCCTTAGATTATGCGCGGCAAGGACCTAAGACGGTGTGAGACCTAGTAAGGAAGGAAGCCACCTACCCACCCCACTCCCACTCCACACCTTCCTTCCTCTCCCCTCACCCCTTCACCAATTGATTAGCCACAGTGGCTGGAGGCAGGCAGACGCACACAGGCCGGCGGGATGAAGGTGTGTGTGTGTGTGGGGGGGGGGGGGGGGGGGGGGTGATCCCTGCGACAGAGGCTGGGGACCTCTTACCTACACCACCTGTTGTAAGCCCACCCAGCAGCCCCCCACATCACACGTTGCCCTACGTCATAGCCAACCGCCGTCGAACAGACGGACGGACGGACGGGCGAAGAACGTAGAGTGGATGAACGCTTCGTGGAAGGTATATGTACACATGCGTTATGTCGGGGAGATTGATTTTCACCTGAACGGCAGCCTCCGTCCGTTCGAAGTGTGTGATGTGAGGAGGGGGGGCATGGAGTTGGATCTCTTTGGTGACTGCGACCCCTCCTTTGCCCTGAATTAAGAAGATCCCAACTTTTGACGGTGTGTGTGGTTTTTTTTTTGTTTTTTTTTTTGGGGGGGGGAGGCATGAGATCTGTTTTTGTGGTTCAGGAAGTGGTGTCGGCGCTTGTGTGACAAAGAGTTTCGGTGATCGTCGTCAGATCTAGGGCAGTGTGTAGGTTGTGCTCCTAAGAAGCCGATATGGTCACCGTGAAACTGTGAAGTTCCTGATACTTTGGGTTATCGCTCTGTAAAGAGGGGACTGACTGCTCGCTCGCCCAGTGGGGCGTCAGGGCCTTCGGGTCATTGGGAGAACAGAAGTGCGAGTTGAAAGGCGTGTGTGAATACTGAAGCTTTGAGGTGCGTGGTTGCCTCCGGTAGTATAGAGCAACATCCGAGTTGGCAGTCAGACGTTGTGAGTTGAAACCCCGCGGCATCCAGCATTAAGAATTGGCTATGTTCATTGCCACGTCTTAATGAGTTGTCGTTCTGATTGTGTCCGAATGGTAGAGGTAGCGTCCTCTCCCCCCCCCCCCCCCCCCCCATCCCATCCCACCCACCTTCTCTTCGCCATTTTCCTGGGATGATGATTCCAGTCTGCCTTGATATATCGCTTGTGGTGGACATAGATGTTAAACGTGAATGTAGCGAACACCAAATAGAAAGTCGGAGAGGAAGAAGTGGGGTGAGGGGAGGGGAGGGGAGGAAGGGGGGGGGGGGGGAGGGAGGAAGCTGAGCCAATGGTTCAGTTGTATCAAACTGCTTTAAGGGTTGACCGTGGCTTTTCCAACTCTTCGTCCCGTTATGTCCTTCACTCGGTGTTTTTGAGCGATGCTGGTAGAAAAGCCTAGGAGAGCAGGGTACAACATCTTCAACACCGTTTAGGTCCGGAGAAGTTGAAGCAACCGTTGGAGGGGCAGGCTGTTCGGAACAGTCGCTTTTCATTTCGAGATTTGCCTGACCTCAGCACTTTTTTAGGGCAGTGCCAGGCCCTCAGTTGACTGGTTTACTATGGGCAGCGGCGTGGGAGGATGATTTAACAAAACAAAACAAAAAAAGTCAGAGAGGAAGGAACGGAAGGGAAGGGGGCGAGGGGGCCGGGGAGGGGTGGGTGGGGGCGGGGGGGGGGGGGGGGGGGGGGGGGAGGGCAGCTGAGACAGCAGTTCATTGAATGAAACTCCGGATGTCATAGTCGTCAGCGGAAAGTTTGCTCTCTCTCTCTCTCTCTCCTCTCTTGTAATGCAGTGATCTATGGAAATACCGGTAGATTCCCATTGTATGTGAATGCGTACGCTAGATCAGTTAAATACTGGATCAAACTAACACGGATGAACGAATATCGCCTCCCGTACAAAGCTTATCTGATGTTACTTTTGGATGAAAAAGGTAAAAAGAAGTGGGTAACTAACATTCAGTTAGTTTTTGTTTAAAGGTGGATTTGGATATGTGCGGGAAAATCATGTTGTTGAATCAGGTAACCATTTCATGAGGTGTTTTAGACAAAGACTGATAGATTATCATTGGCAGGGGTGTGACAGTCGCATTTGTTCAAGTGAAAGATTTACGATGAAAAAAAAAAAAGAAAGAAAAAGAAACACCGAAGGTGCTGGGGAGGACCCAGAGAAGCACTGTCTTCACCTGCCTTTAGAGCAGTCCTGTACCACTCTTGGAGGCCTGCGCAATGTTGACAATGGGTACAGGCACGCACAGGTCACTCCATTAAGATATCAAGGGACATAACTGTTCCTAAACAGAGGTAAATCAGACTACAGGATGCAACTCGTGACAGCCTTAAAGTTTAGATCATACAAAACGAATCACTCCCAGGAACTGTATTTTGTAATTGACACAGATAGACATGTAAAGCAAGCGCTTGTTGAATTCAGATTTGGAGTGAGTAATAATAAATCGCATTCATTTCGATACAAAAATACGAAGAGATGTAGAATTGATTTGTCCCCCGTTGGAAAAAAAAAAAAAAAAAAAAAGATCAACTCCATTTTGGTTTCTGTTGCCCGCTCCTTAGTGGTCTTCGTCGTGATCTCATACCAGTCAGATACTATAGAGAGCCAAATGCTTTTAGATAATATATATGTGTTAGTGTCTTCAAGGAATCCAAAAAAAAAAAAAAAAAGTTACACAGTTTGTGATATTTCTTTACCTAGCGTTGAACGTAGAGATTTAACTGTGAACCAGTAGAGCTGCTAGAATGAAAAGGACTGATTAAATATCCGAGGCATGATTTGGAACTTTGTATCTCCTTTGCTCCGAGTTGGTCTATGTTGTGTTTGCCTCTTTTGCAATGCAAATTTTGTTTGTTTCATTCTTTTCTATTTTCTTCTTTAGAAATCTGTAACTAATTTGTTATTGCTGTTCAGCCATTCGTTAAGGTCTTGATGCTAAACGAAGAAACCGTTTATGTCTTCTCTCTCTCTCCCCCCCTCTCTCTCTCTCCCCCCCCTCTCTCTCTCTCTCTCTGAAATACTGTCGGGGTGTTCAGATTCGATTGGGTTCTTTATTTATTAGTTGTCTTGTTCATTTCTGTGGACAAAGAACTGTCACACTCTCTCTCTCTCTTTCTCTCTCTCTCTCTCTCTCCCTCCCTCCCTCCCCCCTTTCTCCCTCTCTCTCTCTCTCTCTCTCTCTCTCTCTCTTAATCTTTTCCGTTCGCGCACCGGCCAAGCTGTGCTGAGTGGGAAATGGATCGCCTTGTGACAGATGTGCATGGCAGTTGTAAAGATGTTTTCAGGTGATTTTACTGCGGTGTGTTGTGTCTTCAGATGCGGTCAGTTCACACACAGTTAATTAATGCGGGTGAAATTATCACGTCCAGTTGACTTTAGGAAAAAAACGATGACTTCTGAATCTGAACCCCCCCCCCCCCCCTTTTCTCTGTCTGTCTCTCCCCTTTCTCCCCCTCCCTCCCTTCCTTCCTGCGTCCCCCCCCCCCCTCTCTGTCTGTCAGTCTGACTAAGTGTGTCTGTCTGTCTATCTGTCTGCCTGTCTCTCCCTCTCTCTAAATCTCGCTTTGAGCGCGCGCGCGTGTGTGTGTGTTTGTGTGTGTAAGAGGTGCGTAAGAGAAGGACATACGCGCGCGCGTGTGTGTGTGTGTGTGTGTGAGAGAGAGAGAGAGAGAGAGAGAGAATTACTCAGGAGTTAATAGTATTGGAAGATATAGTCGATAGCGTTGACAAGGCGAAGAGTTTTAGGGTATTTTTAATACGGAAATTTTCTCAACGCGTTCTGTGTGACTGGGTCCATTTCCATCGCTCCTCTATTGATCGAGACAGTTACAGGCGACACTATATCAATACCTCCAGGGGTGAAGGATGGCGGAATGAGAGGACGTTGGAGGTGTGTGTTTGTGTTTGGGGGGGGGGGGGGGGGGGGGGGGGGGGTAGAGGGCGACACTATATTTTCCAGGGTTGACTGGATGAGAGATGAGAGTAAAGAAAAGTAAGGCTAAGCAGTAAAGAGTATATGCAAGGTATATGCAGGCTCTTTCAGTCGCTTGGCGTGCCCCTGAGGTGTTCGATGAACGTGTTTTGTTCCGAAGTGCACCGTGTGCAGCGCCTTCAGTGGGTTTGTGATATAAAGTATAGTCAGTGTGCCTTTATGCACAGGGGGGGATGGGGAAGGGGGGTCGAAAGAGGAGAGAAGGGAGTGAGGGCGGGGGGGGGGGGGGGGAGGGGGGGGGGTAGGGGAGGGGGGGGGGGGGGGAGCGCCGCCGCCGAGCATTTTCCCACAGGCCCACTGAAATGTCACAATGGACGAATCGCGACAGCGACAATTTCTACTCCCCGAGTCTTGTTGAGGGGAGCGTTACGTTCGTGCTACGAGGCCATGTGTACGTCTATGGTTTCTTTACGAGTGCGGCAACAACAACAGCAACAACAACAACAACAACGAAAGAAAGGCGTTTGCTTTTTGCTGCACGTAGGACTGTATTTGAGCAAGTACATATTCTGTTCCTTGTCAGCATCTCGTTTCAGTCGTCTTCATCCCAGAACTGCTGGTACTTGGGGGAGGGGGGGGGGGGGAATATATATATATATATATATATATGTGTGTGTGTGTGTGTGTGTGTGTGTGTGGTTCGTGGTCTGAGCAGTAATGATTTAGTTTGCTCTAGTTTGCTCATTGGGCACCTTTTTTTCTCCATTAACAAAACTCATGATTAATGTCTCTTCAGAGAGAGAGAGAGAGAGAGAGAGAGATGTATTATCGTCCATTTATCAGTTTAAGCCCTTCAAAGAAGGGGGGCAAGTCTAAACAATTCAATCGCTCACCCCATCCTCCCCTCTCTCCTGCCGTCCCTTGCCCACAACTTACACCGACAGCTCCTTCCTCTCTCCACCTCCCGTTCCCCCCCCCCCCCTCCTCCTCTCTTTCATACACTTGCGCACACATATATACACAGAGAGAGAGAGAGAGAGAGATCCATTGTGCAATCACTGCCATCGTCATTTTCTGTGCTAGAAAAGACGTGGTCGGAAATCTGTAAGGGAGGTAATCTGTATTAGTGCTCGCAGTTCAGCGAAGAGTAACCCCGCCGTTTTCATGGGGAAAGACGCTGCTGATGGGCATTGCCCAAAGCAGTGTTGCCCGATCAGTCGGCTCACTTCAGTAAGAGAGAAAATGCCAGACGATGGGTTTGGAACGGTGCGCATATAATGCAGACAGTCGACATTCCAGTCTTTCAAACATATCAGGATGTTTTGAATGCGACAGTCTAAAACGAATCAAGACAGTCTTTCAGTTTTGTAACAACCAGATATAGATCGTGCTGGATTTGGGAAATGAAAATTGAATTCATGAATGTGCCTCCCCCCCCCCCCCCCCCCCAAAAAAAAAAAAAAAAAAAAAAAAACCAACGTAAAACTACTGACTTGATCACTGTAACGAAATCAAGTTACTGAAGACTCTTGACAAGATCCAATCAGACAGTTTTATTGGGTTTCACAGTAACAGCATTAAGACAGTACAATTGAGCAAATTTGCCGGTGTGACTTGAATCAGATGAAAAATTAGTTGAATGGGGAAAATCTGAATGGATGCGTGCAATAAGTTATAGGAGGTGATATAGTTAACATATTTGGAACAGAAGTGTACGCAAAAGCGCGTGTGACTAAAGACAGATCGTTGTAGCAGAGGAAAACAAACAGACAAGCGTGGAAGGAAACGCAACACCAAGCATTTCGTGATTTTCCGGACAGGGCTGTTCAATAGTGTGTGGCACAGGCCGTGGGTCTCAGTCGCAAGGTAGATAACAAGACTGGACAAATTAAGGAACCGACATACATATATTGATGAATGGGAAAAAAAAAAAGATTTTTTTCCCGCTTATAATCCATTTAATCTTTGCTGCAAAAGATCACAGAGAAAATCTTGTTAAATTATGTTCAGCCATTGTCCTCGTGCACCCAGAATGGTGATGTCATCTGATTGGTCAGCAGAATCTCTGGCACACCTAGTCTCCGATTCGACACTGTGAAATCGACTGGCCTCGGATGAACTCTATTACTTCCGATCACAAAGTTCGCTATACGGAATGTGTGGATAGTCTGCAGAGGCGAGTCAAATAGTGGCAAAATAAGAGTTGAAAAACTGGAGTGGTATTGATCGATGCTGGCCCTCTGTGTGTGTGTGTGTGTGTGTGTGTGTGTATGTATGTGTGTGCGCGTGTGTGTGTGTGTGTGCGCGCGCGCGCGCGCGTGTGTGTGCCTGTGTGTGTGTGTGATATTATCAGCAAGGCTAGGAAAGATTATGGCAAGGAAAGCGAAACATACTGGCCTTGCAGAAAACCAGCCACACAGAATACAGTGGAAAGCAACCCCTCACCATTAAAACATAAAGCAGTAAAGCCATCGAGATGTTAATGCTGCTCAGAAGGGGGAGGGGGGGGGGGGGGGGGGGGGGACCCGCATGCGTACATGTATAGCCCCACGCACGAAAAGACTCAGGCAGAGTTTGATTTCGAAGATGGCCTCTGTTCAGTCACTTCACCGCGACAGGACTGCGTTCACCGATAAGACTATCACACAACAGGTGTGCAATGAATGCGAGTGAGGAGAAACTGAGCTGTTCGTTCACCATCTATATTCGCCTCTCGTTCATCACACATGCAGGTGTCATAGTCTTGTCCGGGCTGCTTGTCAACCCAGATGGCAATGGCGGTGTTGAAAAAGTGGGCCGACACTTCGCTGTCTTTTGGCTCACTGGCGTTTCTCGCCCTCTGTGCCAATCTGGATGCTCTCCTTGCATTGGGGGCAATGTGTAAGATAAGGGCATGGCACCTGCGAGTGGATAGAGCGCTCGTTTGACACCGAGATGGTGGGTGCATTCCATCCCCGATCAAGACAGCAAGATCTGAGATTGTTCGATGTCAGCAAGATCAGAGATTGTCTGTTCGGTGTCAGCAAGATCAGAGATTGTCTGTTCGGTGTCAGCAAGACCAGAGATTGTCTGTTCGGTGTCAGCAAACGTCTGTGTAGATTCCAACCACCACCACCACCCTCGTTCGCTCTCCACCTCCCACCCCCACATCCCACCCCAACCCCTTGCATCCTCAGCAAGCCTTTTAAACCGAGTTCCATGTGTGGATGCAGGTGTCAAAAACCCAAACAGCAACGAACATGCAGGCATGCTTATTAACCCACTCCAGCCTTTAGGAACCGCCGTCTTGTGCGAGACATTAATAGCACACACACACACACACACACACACACACACACACACACACACACACACACACGCGCGCGCGCGCAGGTGTGGTTTATCTCAAGGATGGCTGTTATAAGCAAAACAAACGTGGCGAAACTCTGATTTCTAACCGGGGAACATGCAGGAGAGATGATTAGATAGATCTCCGTGGGA
>JADBJO010001668.1:188075-195575 GCA_016801955.1 Conus betulinus
TCTTCTTCTTCTTTAAATGAAACCTCGAAAATCGTAAGGAAAAACCCCCACACATTTTGAGGTCAGATGTAAGCAACATGTTTTTCATTTGGCAATGTAGGGCGTTTTTAAAAACAAACAAACGAACGACAGGGTTGAAATCTTAACGTGTTAGCAGTTTGCTGCCTCTCCCACCTTTCGGAGATGAAACGCGGAAGAAATTCAAGGGACGTAATTAGGAATTTGGCATGGCAAAAGATAGGTTAGGAATTTGCATGTGGGCTATTTCTTCTTCTTCTTCTTCTTCGTCTTCTTCTTCTTCTCTGTCTGTCTGTCTGTGTCTGTCCCTCTCTCTCTCTCTCTCTCTCTCTCTCTCAAGGTCTTTTTTTTAAGTATTTAGACTGTTCTGCCCGTTTATCTGCTCACGAATTTCCAGATTTCACCCTTGAAATAACTTAATCCAGCAGAAGCTTGCATGAACCTCATTCAGGAATTTACCGTACACGCGCCGTGAGTTAAGTTGTCAGGGCAGAAGTAATGGGACGCCGATTGCCGTGATTATATTCAGGGGAGGTGTGAGAGATCATGCGCAGGAATCTTCCGTGATTAGCTCGGTGGGGGGGGGGGGGGGGGGGGGGGGGGGTGGGGGCGGTAGGAGGAGGACGGGGGGGGGGGGGGGGGGGGGGGGGGGGACGATCGAGAGCGCAGGGATTTGTGTTGTGTGAAATGATGAAATTCCAACCCTCGTGTGGCACGTCACGTCGCTTTTCGCTGCCTAGTCAAACGTCCAGCTCTCCGCATGCAAAATGCAGTGACGTTCATCAGTTGTTCTGGAACGGAGACTGTCATAGCTCCGGTCTCCAGAGATGGGTGTCGATGTGAAAGCCTGTGATTTCAAATCTGAATTCTAAAAGGTGAAGTGTCAGCGGTAATAAAAAAGGAACGTCCAATCACTCTCCCTCCCTCCCCCTCTCTCCCCTCCTCTTCTTTCTTTCTTTCTATTCTGTCTGTCTGTCTTTCTGTCGATCTATCTCCTCTCCTCTCCTCTCTCTCTCTCTCTCTCTCTATCTCTCTCTCTCTCTCTCTCGTTGTGTCTCTGTGTATCTCTGTCTCTGTCGCTGTCTGTCACTTTCTATGTCTGTCTGTCTGTCCTCTCTGTCTCTCTCTCTCCTCTCTCTCCTCTCTCTCCCCCCCCCCCCCCCCCCCCCCCCCCTTTCCCCCGTCCCCAATTCCAACCCCCCCCCCCCCCATCCCCCGTCAAATTCCCTCTCTGTGTCTGCTATTTCTCTTTCTGTCTCTGTTCTATCTGTCTCTGTCTCTCTGTCTCTCTCGCTGTCTGTTTTATCGTCTGTCTGTGTCTGGTCTGTCTTACTGTCTGCTGTCTGGTCTGTTCTGTCTCTCTCTCATCTGACTCGTCTCATCTCTCCTCTCTCCGAGTTCTCTCTCTCTCTGAAGTACTTGAAGTAACACAGTCCGTTTGTTGTCGGCCTGCCCACAGTCCTCTTTTGATCTGACCGCCGTACATTTATAGGAGGATAAGAAGAGAGTTCTCACAGGGTCGTGTTAGTTGACAAGGTATTGGAATGAGGAAGATATATCTCCCTCTCTCCCACCAACCACTCTCTCTCTCTCTCTCTACCTCTCTCTCTGTCCGTCCGTCCAACTATCTGTCCGTGTGTGTGTGTGTGTGTGTGTGTTGTGTGTGTGTGAGAAGAGAGAGAGAGAGAGAGAGATTCTGAAGCGTGCAGTCCAAACCAACGGTTTGCTCGCTGGCAGATTGATCTGGGTCGATTTAGGAGATAGGTGGAGGCACCACAGGGTCATGGTACTTCGACAAGTATCGATACCCATAGGGTCATCACTCTCCCTCTCTCTCTCTCTCTCTCTCTCTTCTCTCTCCTCTCTCTCTCTCTCTCTCTCCATACGTTTTTTTCATTTCGGCGCACAAGCTTATAGACGTTTTATGTATGCAGTTGCTGCATTCAGGCATGCGTTTATGTACTTTTTGTCAAGGGCTAGATGCTGAATTTGTTAAAACCGAGAGAGAAGGGGGGGGGGGGGGGGGGCATTTATCGTCGCAAGTTAGAGAGAGAGAGAGATGCATTATCGTCGCCACAGCAAATAAGAGAGAGAGATAGAGAGAGAGATGAGAGAGAGAGAGAATGCATTATCGTCGCACAGCGAATGAAGAAAGAGAGAGAGAGAGAGAGAGGAGAGAGAGACGCATTATCGTCGACAGCAGCGAGTCAGACACTGTATGACAGTTTCGAATCTCGCGTCAGGCAGGTTTTTGGAAACTCGTGTTCAGATCCTGTCAAAGAGAAGTCGGGTGCTAAAGATGAAGGAAGAAGTTCCTCCAAGACTTGACTGAAAACTTTTGGGGCAAAAAAAAAAAAAAAAAAAAAAAAGAACACTGGACGTGTGAAAGCACAACGATGACCCGATAAGCGAACGGGGACACGAGACAGAGCCGTACGCAGCAGAGCAACGCCAAGAGACTACTACTGCTTCGCAACACAGAACACCACCAGGACTACGCTTAGACAATGCGGCCCAGCAGATAGCCAGGCCGCCAGAGGGCTGGGGTGACCGGCGGCCCCAGCCCAGATCATGAGCGTCAGGAACCTGTCCGTCGTCGACGTTGACCCCGGGAGCCGCCATCGACGCCCCAACGCCAAGAGACTACTGCCTTCGCCACAAGAAACACCCCAGGACTACGCTTAGACAATGCGCCCGCAGATAGCCAGGCCCAGAGGGCGTGACGGCCCAGCCAGATCATGAGCGTCAGGAACCTGTCCGTCGCGACGTTGACCCCGGGAGCCGCCATCGACGCCCCGAGGCGGAAGGCGGCCCGGGAGAGCCGTCCCCAGCACCGCCCCGCGACCCATGAGCACGGCACGGCAAGGTGCAGTGGCAGGAAGGAGAGGAGGGGAGGCGGAGGTCGGGGGCAGCGGGGGACGACCGCCGAAGAAGCCCCAACGGTCGGTGGAGCGGAGCATGAGCACGCGGCAGAGGACCAGCCACAGCCAATCCCCGCCGCTGGGCTCCCGGCGCCTGAAGCTGCTGAGGGCCTTCTCCCTGCAGGACAAGCTGGACAGCTACCGGGAGAAACGGAGGTCCAGGACGTCGTCTCAGGTAAGACTCGCTTCTGCCACTCTAGGAAAAACAACAACAACAACAACAACAACAACAGCAACAACAAAATCTCGGCCGGTTCCAAAGTTTTAATCAGCCGTCATGTTAGTTACCTTCTTCTTACCCGTAGATGATGAGTTAATAAAAAAATAAAAGTGAAAGGCTGTTTATTTGGGGTGGGGATGAGGAGAGGAGTGGAGATGGGGGGGAAGGGGGGGGGGGGGGGGGGGACGAGCTTGCCGTCTCATGCTTCTTTTTTTTTTTCCCTTTAGCTTCTTTTCATTGTCTTAAGGCTGTGTCAGACCATTGACATAGGCTAGAACACAAGGCGACATCAGAATGTTGTATGCTCTTGCACAGTTATGCGGGGATTGTCTTCAGTTGTGACAAGTTCCTAGCATAACATTATCAGTCTCCAAAATCCCCCGAAGTCTGAGTGTGGCTGCCCACGTGGCGGGTAATCAAAAAACGGTCACACACGTAATGTTCTCATCCCAGCTGATGCATTTGTACCATAGTGTTCAAGTACTTCAGCTGTTCGGATGATCCTGGAGTCTTTTAGCCAAGGTACGACGACAACAAGAAGAACAACAACATTGTCCGATTCGCTTTCTTTTGAAATCCAAGTCAAAGACGGGAGGGAAGGGGCAAGGGAGTATGAGGAGTTGGAGGGTGGGGGGAGGGGGAGGGGTGGGGTGGGGGAGGAGAAAAGGAAAGGAGGGGGTCGTCGGTGCCAAGCCAGTTTGAACTCTCTTCGCAGTGACACAGCAGTCTTGTGTGTGTTCCAGCTGTTTGGAGCGATCTGGTTGGCCGACGGATGACGTAGGGCGTAAAGATGCAGGAGAGATGGAAATGAGTCGGCTGTTGATGGTACCTTCCTGCAGTCAGTTTCCCAGCGACACCCTCTCCCCTCTCCGGCCCCTCCCTATCCCTCTTCACCCCCCCCCCCCCCCCCCCCCCCCCCCCCCCCCGTCTCTGTTATTTATCACATAGCGCGGGCTGGACAGGCCTATCAAATTTGACCGGAGTTCAGGGTCACAACCCTCGTCCCGTTCTCGACCGTGTCAGTGAGGGTGAAAGGCCTCGTATTTTTCAGAGCATGGTTTGGGGACCGAATGATACACACATACCCACATCCTTTTCTCACAAAAAATTAGAAAATGTTTGGAAACAGTTTCTTTTGCTTCTGCCTGTCTGAGTATCTTGCGTCATGGAGGTGTGGAGGGGGTGGAAGAATCCCACATGGCATGAAGCTGTGCATACGTAGAGAGACTACTGCTAAGTTGTTGTAGGTGAAGAGGCTTGGATTAAGAAATGTTGAGTTTGGGCTCATTGTACAGAAAAAATACCACTGCGATGAAACCAGGTAAATGTCGCGGCTCTGATGCAAGTGACAAACAGCTGGTTTGCGGATGAATATCTGGACATCAGCTGTAATACGGATAACACCGAACATTAAAATGTATTGCCGTTAAAACTGTACTTGTAATCGTATAGATCATTTAAAAACAAACAAACAAACAAACATACACACACACACACACACACACACACACACACACACACACACACACACACACAATTCAGATAAGTCTGGATAGTGTGATGTACGGAACGTGATCGAACTCGCGTACAGAGAGAAGACCGGAGTGTGTGACACAGTGTGAGTGTGACTGACAACGTGATAAAATACAAACAAAACGTGATGCAGAGTAACGCAGAATAAGACAAGTGAATTTCTGACAGAGGTGTTCTTCGCGCTAAGTGCTGTTTTTGGGAGTAGTACTTTTGTTTTGGACTTTTCTTTTCTTTTTCAATTTTATGTGTGTAACGTGTGAAGAATTTTTTTCCAGTTTTATGTCTGTAACGTCTGAACAAGACAAATCTGCTTTAAAAAAAAAAAAAAAAAAGTCTGATTCTCGTTGCGACTTAAAATCGACGTTACTGTCCACCTCGTTTTGTGTGTTCATTGACATGTTGCTTTGAACGGATCAGTGTAACGCTGGTTACATTACGTAACGGCAAATAAGACTGGTAAAACCTACTGGACACGATGATGTAACTGATAAAAACGGAGACCTAGGAATAGAATATCCCAGAAATTGTGCTCGGTTGTTTTGTAGACTATCGGGGGCGGAGTACCAAGTTTCCGTGGGATGATGTTCCGCGCAAGAGTGTGTGTGTGTTGTGTGTGGAGAGAGAGAGAGAGAGAGAGAGAGAGAGAGAGAGAGAGAGAGAGAGAGAAGAGAGAGAGTGTGTGTGTGTGTGTGTGTGTGTGTTTAGAGAGAGAGAGAGAGAGAGAAGAGAGAGACAGAGACAGAGAGACACACATACTCAAACAGAAACAGAGATAGAGACACAAAGAGAGGGAGAGGAGAGTGAGGGGGGGGGGGGGGGGGGGAAAGAGACATTGTCTGTGTCCACGTTTTGTTTGTTTTTCACATGACCACCGCATCTATACAAAAGATCTCTCCCAAGAGCTTTAGGGTAGCCCTATGGCATCGCGGATAATGCGGGCCCTTCAGCCGCCTTGGGCTGCACAGTGGCATTTGGAAGCAGGACCCTCCAGTCTGTCTATTCCGGTGAAAGCCCCCCCCCCCCCCCCCCCCCCCCCCCCCTCCCCCCGCGCCTTATTGCTTGTGTGACGCGACTGAAGCGTCCTCGCAGTGCCGCCATGAAATGTTGCTAATGACGTCAATTGGATCACAGGTTTTAGCCCAGATTGAGGGGGGGGGGGGGGGGGGATAAAAAGAAAAAAAAAAAAACATGATCTGGGCGCCGGAAGGGTGGAGTGGGGTGGGGGTGGGGCGTAGTAGTTGGGAGCGACGAAGAAGGGTTGAGGACATAGATAGGATTGGCTTTTGAGGGGAGGGGTGTAGATTGCTGTTGGAAAACATGGCGGTCGATCTGATCTTTTTGCTGTGTAAGTGATGATAAATTACAAGGCACAACGCTTCTGAAAACTGTCGTATCTGTATATCTCATTCATAACATTTGTATCTTTATATATCGTACATAATGAATGTATGTAGTAATGTGATGTACAGTGGAACGAGTAGTGTGCAGATTTGATACGCGTTTTTTTTTTTTTTTTCTTTTGGTAACAGCGTGGGCACTTCAGTGATTGCTTTCTATCACTGTTGGGGGAAAATGACAGAAGCAAAAAGAAGGATTGTGGAGACCAAACTCATCGGGTTGGTGGAAGGATAAAATCAACATTGCAAAGGGAGGCCTCTAAACTAGGACATTGCTGATAGAATAGCTTGACTCGCATACGCTGAAGGAAGGGGAGACGTAGCCTGAACTGCTTTCTAAACTTTGCTTTCTTAAGTGTTTACCAGCATGGACGCATTAATATAAATACCAAATCCTGTTGCAGATACTGTCACTGTGTACACAGTAGGCGTACGGTGTGTGTGTGTGTGTGGGGGGGGGGGGGGGGGGGGGGGGGGTGACACATCGTCGCTTTGAATGTTCTTGAATATGTGCATTTGCCTGTTGCTTAAACGCAGACCTACATTTAGGCCCCCCCCACCCCCACCCCCACTAAACGCTGACTACATTTAGCCCCCCACTCACGCAAACTCGCTCCATGTCTTTCCGTCCACTCACCAGAGATAGTTCGCCCTACGGAGGGCGTACAGTCTTTGCTCACACCCCCTCCATGCTGTTCTCTCTCTCTCTCTCTCTCTCTCTCTCTCTCTCTCAGTTTTGTCTCTATCTTTCTCTCTGTATCTGTCTTTCTTTGTCTCTCTGTCTCTCTCTGTTGTCTCTCTCTCAGTCTGTGGTCTGGTCTGTCTCTCTCCCCCCCTCTCTCTCTCTTTCTCTCTCTCTCCTTCCCTCTATTTCTCTCTTTCTCTCTCCTCCCTCCCTCCCTCTCTCCCTCCCTCCCTCCCTCCCTCTGTCTCCCCCCCCCCCCCCCTCTCCCTCTCTTTCTCTCTCTTCCTCTCTGTTTCTGTGCCCTGTCCCTCGTTGCCCTAACATCCATGTTGGGAAAGACGTCCGGGAGAGACGGTGGGAAGGAGCAGGTGGGAGAAAGGGCGTGTGTCAGATCGGAGAGTTCAGGGCACGTCAAAATGTCAACACTGCACAGACCCGTCTAGCTTGTCTGTAGTACTCTTGCTGACATTATTGTTACCTGTCGACGTGGGTGCCAGATGCGTGCAGCTGTTTCGTAGGACCATGTGTACTTGCATGCGTGCACGCATGCATGCACACATGCATGCACTCGTACACAAATGTGCACCACATACACACACATGCATGCATGCACGCACGTTCGCTCGCTTGCTCACTTGCATGCTCACACACACACACACACACACTCACACACAACACACACACACACACACACACACACACACACACACACACACACACACACAC